>CAUYSK010029025.1:0-31019 GCA_963575035.1 Avahi laniger | reverse complement strand
TTTAGTTGTCCAGATAATTTCTTTCTATTTTTAGTAGAGACGGGGTCTCGCTCTTGCTCAAGCTGGTCTCGAACTCCTGAGCTCAAACAATCCGCCCACCTCGGCCTCCCAGAGTGCTAGGATTACAGGCGTGAGCCACCGTGCCCGGCCTAGCTTCACTTTCTTTAGCTATAAAATTCAAAAGACAGTGAACTCGATCCCCAAGATCTCTTCCAGGACTCAAATTCTGTGATTCTACAACTTCCCTGGAGTCAAAAGTGCTTAAACCACAACTCTGAAATGTAAAATGAATCTTAAACACAAATACTACATTTTTCTTCTGCCTTAGTGGACTGACAAAAGTGAGCATTTCGAAGACTGTTCAAGTAGACTATGGATCTTCTCATGAGCTGCTTCCTTCTCCAAGTCATATTTAGGAACTTTAACGAACATGCTGTAAAAAGAGGAGGGTTTCAGACAACAGGCTTCATTCAGGGATCTCCTTCTTAATGTCTCTTTTAAAGGACTCCCTCAAGCCACTTGGAAATGAAATCAACATCCCAGTAAAACATGAAACGTCAAAATCCCAATTCAGCCATAACCCTCCACCTTCCCCACCTCCCAGTTCTCTGGTCCAAATAATTGGCTTCAGACCTTTTTTATTAGAGCCCACAATGAGAAATACATTTTACATTCAGACCCATAGTACACTCCACACACATGCACACAGATATTTACAACTGGAAAACAGCACTCTTATTTTCTTTTTTTTTTCCTCCCCCACCTCTTATTTTCTATTCTAGTTGCTTTCCATGCTGATCACAACCCACTAAAATGATTTCAGGACCCACTAATGGGCTGCAAACTATAATCTGAAAAACCTGCTCTAGTTACAACTATCCTTGTTTGTATGTTGATGTTCTAATTTTCTGAGCCCTGACTTCATGACCACAGCACATAAGCAGACCAACTTTGTAGACTGGCCCCACATGAACGTAGGTTAGTCCTAAAACAAACAAACAAACAATTAGAACAAAGTGAATTCAATACATTCAGTAGTCTGTAGATGAAGGAAATTAAACACAAATTGTAAAGAATTCACCTGTATTAACATTCTTGAATATCTGGGAGAAAGTGATGCCTTAGGAAAAAAGTTGCTCTGCTTTGAGTAAAGATATAGATCTAGAGCCTTCGAAAGACATAGAAGTCACTTCACCCCAAGCTCTGGCTGAATCAATGATGTTTCTCTCCTTAATATAAGCCCTAACTTAATTATTCGGTCTCCCTAGTATCTTCCAAATTCAACGTCTTACTCAGCTAAGAAAGAAGATAATATAGGGATGAAAATGAAATCTGGGGGTAGCATTTTTCTCATTTTTGGAGCGATCATTCGAAAGAAAAGACAAATGCCAAATAGTGCACTACGTGGATGCTGTGCTACTAAGAGGCATTTCATGACTCTAGTGAATATTAGGAGAATGATTATTTGCAATGATGAAGAACAGGAAAGTTTGGAGACTTATGCCAATAAATGAACAAGATTCAATAGTATCTTTATTAGTGCAGGGACCCCCAAATGGGGAGGGTGGAAAAGAGGACTAATGTATACATATATATTTTTAATTTATTTTTAATAATCAACTAAAAATTGCATATAAAAGCCTGGCACAGGTGGAGCGCGGTGGCTTACACCTGTAATCCTAGCACTCTGGGAGGCTGAGGCGGGTCGATCGCTCAAGATCAGGAGTTCGAGACCAGCCTGAGCAAGAGTGAGACGCCCCCCCTCATCTCTACTAAAAAATAGAAAGAAATGATCTGGACAACTAAAAATATGTATGTATAGAAAAAATTAGCCGGGCATGGTGGCGCATGCCTGTAGTCCCAGCTACTCAGGAGGCTGAGGCAGAAGAATTGCTTGAGCCCAGAAGTTTGAGGTTACTGTGAGCTAGGCTGATGCCACGGCACTCACTCTAGCCCGGGCAATAGAGCGAGACTCCGTCTCAAAAAAAAAAAAAAAAATGCCTGGCACAGTAGCTCACACCTGTAGTCCCAGCTACTGGGGAGGCTGAGGCAGGAGGATTGCTTGAGCCCAGGAGTTGAAGACTAGTCTGGACAATAGCAAGACCACATCTCAAAAACAAAAAAAAGTAAAAAAAATTGTATGTATTAATATTTATCATGTACAACATGATGTTTTGAAATAGTATACTTTGTGGAATGGCTAGATTGAGCTAATTAACATATACCTTACCTTACATACTTATCATTTTTTGTGGTGAGAGCACAACTCTACTCCCAGCAAATTTTTTTTTTTTTGAGACGAGGTCTTGCTGTATTACCCAGGCTAGTCTCAAACTCTTGGCCTCAAGCGATCTTCCCACCTCAGTCTCTGGAGTAGCTGGGACGACAGGCATGAGCCACCCTACCTGGCCTTCAGCAATTTTCAAGAGTGCAATACATTGTTATTAACTATAATCACCATGTTGTACAGTACATCTCTTGAACTTATTCCTCTATTAGCTAATATATAGTTTAAAGCTGTTTCATGGGGTGTTAGATTCAAGAGAAACTCACCTGGAAGCTAGGTGTTTTGTTTTGCTTTGTTTTCTTTTGTTTTTGCTTTTTTTATTGTAGTAAAATATACATAACATAAAATTTACCATTTTAACCATTTTCAAGTGTACAGAGCAGTGCCATTAAGTCCGTTCACAGTGTTTGCAACCATTACCATTATCCATTTCCAGAACCTTTTCATAATCCCAAACTGAAACTCTGTAGCCAGTAAGCAATAACTCCCCAGCTGCTCTACCCCTGGCCCTTGGTAATTTCTGTTCTACTTTCTGTTTCCATGAATTTGCTTAGTCTGGGTACCTCTCATGTAAGTGGAATCATGCAGTATTTGTCTTTTTCTGTCTGGCTTATTTCACTTGTTAGCCAATATCTTTTAATTTACCTCTTTTCTCTTCTAGTAAGCCAGAGCTAAGAAATTTTTTTTTAATGGGCTCAGGAAAGTTCCATGACAATGAGATTATAGGGGCCTGACATCACAGATGTCAGTAAAGGAGCATTCCTCTCTCCAGAACTCAGCTTCCTCACAACTTAACCTAAGCAGAGCACAGCTGAGAACATGGGCAGACATTCAGAAGGCTTCCTAACAAATGCAATGCTGGTTACAGGGCCCCTGCCCTGAAGAGGATGCAGTATATTCATGGCAGAACCCACTGGGATCTAAGATCTTTGCATATTAATATATATTTAAAAAAAAAAAAACCCACTGGGCTCCTCACTTTTTTAAATTTTATTTTATTATTTTTAAATTTTTTGTAGAGACAAGAGTCTTATTATGTTCCCAGACTGGTTTTGAACTCCTGGCCTCAAGCGATCCTCCCACCTCAGCCTCCTAAAGTGCTGGGATTACTGGAGTGAGCCACTGCTCCCAGCCCTTCACTTTTATTTTATTCTTACATTACAAGCACTTCTAACAAGCATCTAAGGTTTCTAATCCCATCTCATTTTAGAAATAGTGTATTAGAATGAGAAGAGAGAAGAGATGCTACAGCAGGCTCACCAGCGTAAGAAATGATTGCAAGGAAGAAGAGAGAAAATCAGTTCTCACTCACCTCTGAAGGTTGCCACTCATCACAGTCTTGCAGCGTAATAGAACCGATATTCAAAATGATAACCTTGCAGAATCCACCCATTCAGTCAACAAACGGAGCATGAATCCAGGCACTGCACAAAGCACTGTGGAGCGATCAGCAATGCTTAGTGCTTGCCAATAAAAGGCCACATTATGACTGTTATTCTTGAAAAGAGACTCCCAGTATTTCTCCCAATGTTATTATTTTTTTAAGTTTTGGTGCTTTAAAGGGTTAGCCCTCAGTCATCTAGCATGTCATCCTTTGACCAGCATTGGGGAAGGGACAATATACTTTCACTTTTACAAAATGGGCCAATTTGGAGCTGACTGCTAGCATGTGGATACCAGAGAAGTTATTCTCCTTTTCCTGGGTTGCACCCAGGTATTCATGCTTGGCTCAGAGAATGTTTGAAACTGAACAAAATTTGCTTTTGAGCTATGGTGTTAGAATATAGAGCATCTTCAGTAAGAAAATAAGCATCCAAGAGAAAATAGGCTTTAATTGTTTTTGCGTTTTTATTTTGTTAGGGAAGAGGGGTGGGAATGAATGGTTTAATCAAAACCTTGCATGAGAGTAGTTCACATGTGAAAGCACACTTGAAAAATTATGCAGGGCACTGAGTTAGTGTCTGTGGCTGTGTCTCAAAGCCTCTCGCATAGACTCTTCGTGCTTCATGTTCAACCTGATCATGCATGACCCCTTTCCTAACCTACTTGCCTTTGGGAAGAGTCCAGACACTTCTCTTCTTGGCACCTTCTCCCATGGAAGCTGCCCACCCCCTGAGCCTGAGAAGGCTCTGTGCTCCACCCTCACTGAACCGGCCTCCTCTCCCTGTTCTCTCCCTGGCTGCAGCACCCTGTCCAAGTGCTGCCACGCAACAGTGGCGCTCATCTACCCCTTCACCTGGCAGCACACCTACATCCCGGTGCTGCCGCCCGCCATGATCGACATCGTGTGCTCGCCGACCCCCTTCCTCATCGGGCTGCTCTCCAGCTCGCTGCCGCTGCTCAGGGAGCTGCCGCTGGAAGAGGTGAGCTCCTGGCTGTCCCTCTGTCCGTTCCTGGGGGTGCAGAGAGCCAAGGGGAGGTGCTGGCTAAGGCCCTGCAAGCACATGGCAGGGGAGCAGGGCTTTGTCTGACACGGGTCGGAGTCTGCCTCTGTCGACCCTGTGTGACTGCAAACACTGTTTTTATCCACATGCAATGCCTGGTATGAGTGCCCATGGAGAAGGGCAGCAATGAACAACTAAGCCGGATGTCAAAAATAGCCCTCTTCCCTGCCCATACCCCCAGCTAAGGGACGAAGCACCGAGGATCCAGCAATAACTGGAATTCATGCTTGCCTAAGAGCAAGACTGTGCTCTTCCAGTAGGTCCTTTGTCATTTTTGGTATCAGCTAAAAAAAAAAAAAAACACCAAAATGTTTTTGTTTTTGTTTTTGTTTTGAGATAGGGTCTCACTCTGTCCCCCGGGTTAGAGTGCAGTGACACAATCACAGCTCACTGCAGCCTCGAACTCCTGTGTTCAAGGGATCATCCTGCCTCAGCCTGCAGAGTAGCTGGGACTACAGGCATGCACCACCATACCTCGCCAATTTTTCTTATTTTTTGTTGAGATGAGGTCTCTCTATGTTGCCCAGGCTGGTCTCAAACTCTTGGCTTCAAGCCATCCTCCTGCCTGGGCCTCCCAAAGTACTGGGATTGCAGGCATGAGCCGCTGCACCCAGCCCAAAATGTTTTCATTATCAAATTCTGGGTTTTCAGTTTAGCATCCAAGTAGGGAAAATCCTACATGGCATTTCCGGAGTTATTTACTACTAGCCCCTTCTTCTAAACAGTTTCTGCCCTGTGTACTGGCCACTTCCAGCAGTCAGAGATGGAACTTTAGGGGACTGAATTGTGCCGCTTGGGCCCTGAAGCACTGGGAGGAATGTCTGCCTGTCTGTCTATCCCGTAGTTCTCCCGGGTCTCTAGGTGCTACTCTTCTAACTGCCGGGATAGTCCTAACGTTCCACTAAATATTAACCCCCAGCCTCAGGTCTCGTGGACTGTGAGGAACTCGTCTGCGTACCCTGTGCTCCCACAAATGGCTCAGCTCAACCCCAGAGGGTGTGAGTGAGAAGGGAGGAGAGCCGTCCCCCAGCTCCTGGGCGGACTCTGGGATATGGCAGAGCCCACGCTTCCAGCTGTTCTTACAGTGGCCGGCCCAGGCCCCTGGCTCTGCCTCTGTCGTAGCCAGTGGCCTTGGCTGAGGAGTGTCTCCTTCAATTTTACACCCCAGGTCCTAGCCTGGGTCTCAGCCCCGCACGGGGGCGGGAGGGAAGGTCCCTTATCCTGAAAGCCTTAACCAATGAAAGCCACTGCCTGCAGCCTGACTGACTCTCCTCCTGTCCCTTGGAGAGAAGTGACAAGGCTAAGTGAGCAGCTGGAGGAAAGAGGAGGGAGAAGCCCTAGGGTGGGAACAAGGGGGGCCTCTGGCATCCTTTGCCCACCTCAGTAACCCACACCCTGAAAACATTCTGAGAAGCTCTGCCTTAGGCAGTCTGAGAGCAGGGCAGGGAGCCCAGCCTGTAGCTCATGTGTGTCCCAGCCTGCGGCTTCAGTGTTGAGAGCATGCAGCTCAGGAAAGCCCCTGCCCCCACCCCCTTCACCATCTGTGGCTACCGTGGCAATGTCAGGAAGCACCGATGCCCCTCACCCCCACCCCAGATGCCTCTCTGGGGCCAAGAAGGAGGAAGGCCAAGAGTCCATCTGTATCCCAGAAGCCCTGGTGACAATAATAGTCCCTTTTCCTCTCATCTTGTAGGTCCTTGTGGTCGACCTGGTCAACAGTCGCTTCCTCAGACAGGTGAGTGAAGACGGTTCCAACCCTCTGCTCCCTCCCTCCTTTCCTCTTCCTTGTCCTGGGCTCAGCTGTGCAGCTCTGGAAAGGCTCCTGGTAGGCCTGGCCTTGCAAAACAGGCTGGTTGAGCCGTGTGTCCCCAGGCCAGGGCTAGAGGGAGGACAAGACATAGGCAGGGGGCAAAGGAGTGATTTCCACATGTTCTGACATAAAGTGATTCCTAACTAACAATTAGAACAAGAATCTTTGTATAGCTTATGACACTTTGTATAGCTATAGGCACTTGTCTTTTTCAACATGCTTTTAAAAGATATTTGAAGACAAAGTTCATGATATAATATTAAGTCAGGAAACAAAATTGTATACATTATTTTGCTGATCTTATTTTTTTTAAGAAGAGAAAAAGAGAAAGAAATATATACTTGCATCTTAAAGAGATTGAAAAGAAAACCCACCAAAACATCAAAGCTGCTTATTTTGGGGAGGTAGACTGACAAGAAAACAGATTAGGAGTGTTTTTAAATTGTTTTAATACTTTCATGTGTTTTCTATACTGATCATAAATTACTTTCATTAGCAGAGAAAGTAAATCACATGTGTTTTCTTTTTATCATTTGCCAGAGAGGTCTAACTCCTATCAGATCTTGCAAAGAATAATTACAGAAAGGCTTTCTGGGCATTCCTATGGATTGCTTCTAAACGTGGAGTTGCCACGTTGCTGGAAAGTTCAGTAGTGTTAATGCTGTTTTGTATCATTACTTCCGCTTCCCAAAGGCCTGCAGGGTAGGCCCTTCCCCAAGATGCGCCTGCTCTACGGCCCAGATCATAAAGCCAGCCTTGGATCACGCCAGTCACCTTCCCTGGCCAGGGTCCCCTGGTTAGCACTAGCTACCCTACGGGGTGGGAGCAGTGGAAACATCTACTGAGTAGCCCGTTAGTGCCAAGCACTTTCGTGAGGTAACTGTATTGCATTTAATCTTCACAAGAAGGTAGATATTGATTGAGAGCTTTTACAAACTGGGCAACTGAGGCTCACACAGGTGTAAAAAGTAGAATCAAGATTCAACCCTCAGCCCTCTGGCTCTAAGTTGTGTTCCTTCCATGAAACTGAGAACTGAGCCAGGCCTGCCCTGCGTCGTACCTAGTGTGTCCTGCCGGCCAGGACACAGCCACCATCCCCAGCAGCACTGGGTGATGGCCCACCTGCTGCCTCTGCTTTACAGATGGAGGACGAGGATTCCATCCTGCCCCGAAAACTGCAGGTAGCCCTGGAACACATTCTGGAACAGAGGAACGACCTGGCTTGTGACCAGGAGGAAGGGTCCCCTGACTGCAAGCACAGTGAGTGCTGGGCCACCTCCCAGACCCTCCCTCTTCCAGCGTTAGGGTCAGAGAACAAGTGGACAGTGGCCTCCCTTCCTCTCGACCCTGTGCTAAGTGGGAAAACGGGCGAGGGAGACGTAAGGAGAGAACCTGGGAGCTCAACCGCCTCGTCGGGACTTCACCCTATCAAAAACTTTCCCACCTCTCCCATTTTGGCCCTAAAATATCTGTTGTAAAGCAGGGAAAGATCTATCACCCCTGACTGATGGCTCTGGGGGAAAATAGGGGAAAGAAATGACTTAATAACTTAGGGTTTCTCTTCTGAATTTTCTTGTGTCCAAAAAAGAAAAGAAATTTTAAATGCAAAAATTTTTAAATAAAAAAAAATTTAAAAATAAACCTTTAGGGTAACCTTTTTCCGGGACAATCCCAGTTCCTGTCAAGGGAACTAGCAGTCACTGTACTTTGACTACCAGCTGGCTTGTCTCGGGCTCTGGCCCAGCCCGCTGCCCTCACCCAGCCTGGCCTTTCTCCCCCTTGCTCAGGCCCCGAGTCCAGCCCCTTGAACGAGGTGGTGTCCGAAGCCTTTGTCCGCTTCTTCGTGGAGATCGTGGGCCACTACTCCTTGTTCCTGACGTCAGGCGAGGAGAGGACCCTGCAGCGAGAGGCCTTCCGCAAAGCTGTCTCCTCCAAGAGCCTCCGCCGCTTCCTGGAGGTCTTCATGGAGACCCAGATGTTTCGGGGCTTCATCCAGGAGCGGGAGCTGCGCCAACAGGATGCCAAGGGTTAGGAGCGTCTTCCATGTTGGGCCGAGCCAGCTAGAGACGCCCAGACTCCAGACGCTGAGGAGCTGGGAGAAAAGTCACAGGGCAAAGGGACAGATGGGAACACTACGCGGCCTCCCAGAGAACTTGTGGCCATGCCACAGCCCCTCCCTGCCTTCTGTGTCCTCTCTACTGGGCAGCCCCAGAACCAGAGTCCGGTATCTGTGGCAAGGGCTCCTTCTGTTTTGTTCTTTCCAACTTGACGAAACTCTCAAGAACACCCTCCCTCTCCTCTGATGTTGGCTTCTTTTCCTCGGGCCCCTCTCCCCAGGGAGTGGAAGGAGAGGGCAGGGATGGGCTGGGGCTGGGACAAAGTAGGAGGAGAGAACAGTCCAGTGCCCTCCGCCTGTGTGAGCGCCTGCCCCAAACCGGCCTGGCGTGGAGGGGCTAGCAGGACCCACGGAGCTTGCACTTCATTTCACCGCTGCAGACCACCCATTCTCACCCCTCCTTCGCTTGTCTCTGAATTCTTTTCTTGTCTACCTTCTCCCTGTCCCTGCCTGCCTGGGTTCCATCATACTGGTAGGGATGGAAAAAGGAGAGGAGTAAGAAACGAGAGAAATCATTCGTCTTTTTCTTACATCATCTTAAGCCCTTTTGGGAATCCAGAATCTAGAAACGTTGGCAAGGACTGCTACAGATGGGAGTTAAACCTGGGTAGAAGGCCAGGCGCGGTGGCTCACGCCTATAATCCTGGCACTCAGGGAGGCTGAGGCGGGAGGATTGCTTGAGGCCAGGAGTTGTAGGCCAACCTGAGCAACATATTGAGTCCCCATCTCTACAAAAACTAAGAAAGATTAGCCGGGCATGGCGGCATGTACCAGTAGTCCCAGATACTCTGGAGGCTGAGGCGAGAGGATCACTTGAGCGCAGGAGTTCAAGGCTGCAGTGAGCTATGATTGCGCACTGTGCTCCAGCCTGGGTGACAGAGTGAGACCCTATCTCTAAAAACAATAACAATAACCTGCAAGGAACCCTCTGTACATGGAAGATCAGTCAGAAACTGAACAGTGTCTAAAGCTCAGACCCCAGGGGTGAGAGGTGAAGATGTCTGTGAGGTGGCCTGTCCAGCATCCTCAGTTCACAGGTGAGCTCCCAGGAAATCAAGCCATTTGTCCAGAGTCCTCTTATAGGATGATGCAAGGAAATGAGAATATGACCACTCCTGAGGTCCAGGACCTACTGGTTCCTTTTTTCTGTTTTTTTTGTTGTTGTTTTTGACACAGGGTCTTGCTCTGTTGCCTGAGCATCACCACACCCAGCTAATTTTTTTATTTTTTGAAGAGATGAGGTCTTCCTATGTTGCTCAGGCTGGTCTTGAACTTCTAGCCTCAAGTATTCCTCCCACCTCAGCCTCTTCGAGTGCTAGGATTACAGGCATGAGCCACCGCTATAGCAGCCAGGTTCATCTTTAAAACTGTGTGCCTGGCACAATGCAGAAGGTTAGAAGGTGTTTTTTGAATAAAAATAGGATGTAACGTATGAGGTAGCTTTATAGCTTTCCAAAGACAGTTATTGCACAAGGTTGGGCAATTATAAGGGTAATAAAAACTCTTATAAACCTCATGATTCAGAGCATGTTTATAGGAGCAGCTTCGTCTCGGAAGCAAGGTCTCTTTTCTGTGAGCGTTAGGAAATGGGTGTGTTTAGAAGTGTGAAAACCAGGAACTGAAATGGCTGGGATTTCTCTTGTCAACAGGTCTGTTTGAAGTCCGAGCCCAAGAGTATCTGGAAACGCTCCCCAGTGGAGAGCACAGCGGTGTCAATAAATTCTTGAAGGGACTAGGTAAGGCCCAGGGGTCTCTGTCCCCATCACCAGCCCTTGTTCCTCCCAACCGTCTGGGGCGGCTTCTTGGCCAGTTCCCTCCACCGGAGCCAGGGCCCTCGATGACACAGAGCTCTGCAGCCTGCACTGGGCAGGCGAAACTGGCATTTTAACCTCCTGTTCTAACCGACCCCAAAGTGGAAACAAGGAAACAAATGCCCCCTCCCCTTTACTCTGCCCCGAGCTGTCTTCTTTCTCTATCCTCTCCTCCACTCTCAAATCCTCTGGGGAGCTGCGCGTCAGGAGCATGGCTGGAGCCAGACAGGCGCGTCCGGCAGTAAAGACTTGCCCCGGCCTCCAGATGCCCCTGGCAAGGAGGGATGGACGAATTATAAGGACTGCGGTTTCGTCAGTAAAAAGGCCCATCCTAGAAAAGGGAGGATGAAGAAGACAGCAAAAGAGGAGGACCAAGGGACCCACACCGGGGCCAGCGGGTGCCAGTCCGTGCCTGGTGCAGGCCAGAGGGCTGCTTGGAAGAGGACCTTTCTCCTCACTTGGCTCCTTAGGGACATGCGACATTCAGTGCTTCCTTTATTACCACAGCAGACACCAACCCTCCTCCACAGCTCTGACATTCTTCCTTTCGAACCCCCTCAACTCTGAGGAAGAGCCCTTCGGAGCCCCAAGGGGGCCACTCGGGAAAGGGTGAACCCCCTCAACTTCTCCAGAGCAAGGGATGAGACTCCTGGGGGTGGCATGGGGGCCGCGGTGACCCACACCATATCTGGGAGGAAAAGGGCAAGATTTAACTCACCCTTCTTTGCCCAGTGAAATGTTCTCATTTTCTTTTTTGTAGGCAATAAAATGAAGTTTCTCCACAAGAAATAACCCTCAGCTCAGCCTGAAGGGAAAACTTCCTCCTAGTGCGACCACGTGCTTTAAAAACAGTTCCTGGTGGCCTTTCTGAAAGGCTGGGTCCTTGGCTGTCCCAGTGCTGGGCTAGAGACCAGCACGGTTTCCTGCCACCGCTGAGCTCTCCCCGGGGCCTGCCCAGCGGACACCGTGGAAAGGGAGCCTGAGCCCAGGCCTGCGCCGACATGCAAACGGATTGTTTAGGTTTGGGGATTGGGAGTTTTTTAATCTTAGATATTAAAAATAAGCAAAGTGTTTGGGTTTTCTTTTTATTATGCCAGGGCTAGGAAGAATCTACCCTGCACTGCTGTCCTTCCCTGGTTCATGCTGTGCAGCGGCTCAGCCCTGGAGCCTGGAGTAGCAGCCCAGGGATCAGAACAAGGCACTCCTTTGGGCAGGACTGGGGACAGGCGTGGGACCTGAGCAGGGAGGGAGCTTGGGAAGCCTGGTGATGCCTGCGGACGTCGGTGCCCCCAGGTTCAGAGCGATCTTGGTGAACAAGTGGGCCCTTAATGCTGGAGCAGAGGTCAGGGAGCAAGGGAAGCATTGGGGGATGTGGCTTCCCAGACAGACGAGCCGCTCTTCCAGAATGGTCAGTGATGCCACCTGGTGGCCGAGGCCACGGACTCCTCTCTTCCCAAATGGACCTGACTCTTCTCGAGTGCCTTTTTTCCTCTTACAAGCCATAGAACTGAGCCAGGCTCGGCCTGCGCCTGTACTCAGGAGGCTGAGGTAGGAGGGTTGCTGGAGCAGTTCCCAAGTTCAAGGCTGCAGTGAGCTGTGACCACGCTGCTGCACTCCAGCCTGGGAGACGGCGAGACCCTGTCTCAAAATAAATAAATAAAAAGAAGCCATAGAACCGTCCATTGCCTAATCCATGGCTTTTAGAGGTACCCAAAAAGAAGAAATCTCCTAAGATCTGTTAAAGAGGTTCTTGGGGTCCTAAAGTTTATGATACTGCCCAGGGCCCACCTCACAACACAGGCCAGCACTTTGGCCCGTTCCCACGTACACTGTGTGAAGTATTCTCATCTCACTGTAGGAACCCGGGCCAGCGGACGTGGAATAGTGCCTGTGCAGGCTCAGTGCCAGGGAGGGTCGACACGCTGGGGGCGGCTTCATCAGACTCGCGCAGCCAGAGAGGCAGCTCGCATCCTCTGGACCAGAAGCAGGGAGGGCGCGGGAGAAGGCCACACCTCAGGACCACCTGAGAGCTGGCCAGCAGCGGAGACAGGAGGAGTCCAGGCAGCACAGGCAAGTCCTCAGAGCCGGCCTCAGGGGCAGCCCGGCCGCCCCCACCGTGCATCCCCTCTGGGTGCCACCCGTGACCCTGACAGAAATGCAAAAGCGGTGTGGTGTGACCTGGCAACCGCCCAGGGGCCCGTGCTGCCTGGCACGGTTTCTGAGCCTTTAGGGAGCTGGAGCAAAGGGGTCTTCTGAGGAAAAATGGGAACGAGAGGGAAAGGAGAAGGGGCAGGCCTCTCCTTCTACGTAAGGGGTACCTGCCGCTTAGGCGGAGTTGTGGACTTCTCCTGAATTGTATCTAAGATTTGGGGTGTCCACTTATTTTTCAGGAGACAGGAGCCATACTTTATATCTGATTCTCAAAGGCCCCCAGAACGGTAGGGACCAAGCTGTGCGTAAAGTTACCCTGGGTAGGTGTGTGTGGTTGGGGCTTAGGGGGGAGGCTGAAGAAGAGTCTCTGAGTGTGGGGGCTCAGGGATGTGTATCTAACAAGCTCTTCCGGTTAGTTAACTTTATTAATATTCTGCATATTTTTATATTGCCCAGAAATGATCACTTTTAATATTTTGGAATATACTTTCTTTCCTAACTTATTTCACATTATGTCGTTTACTTAATACCTCTAAATGAATAAATATACATCTTTTCAACACTCCTAATGATTGTATAATATTCTGTTTTATGGGTATACTAAAAGGTACCTGACCAATCTTTTACTGTGTATGTATGCAGGATGTTTCTAATTTTTAATATCATAAAGAGCATTGAAAAAAGCACCTGTGGGCCGGGCGCGGTGGCTCACGCCTGTAATCCTAGCACTCTGGGAGGCTGAGGTGGGAGGATGACTCGAGGTCAGGAGTTCGAAACCAGCCTGAGCAAGAGCGAAACCCCGTCTCTACTAAAAAAATAGAAATTAGCTGGACAACTAGAAATATATATATAAAAAATGAGCCGGGCATGATGGCGCATGCCTGTAGTCCCAGCTACTCGGGAGGCTGAGGCAGTAGAATCGCTTGAGCCCAGGAGTTTGAGGTTGCTGTGAGCTAGGCTGTCGCCACTGCTCTCTAGCCCGGGCAACAGAGTGAGACTTTGTCTCAAAATAAAAAAATGAAAGCACACTTGCCCCATCTTCATTTTCATTTTTGCTTGAAGTAAAATACATGCTGAAAAATAAACAGACAGAACATGAGTCTACAGCCTGTCGAACATTCACAAATGACCATGTGAAAGTTGCCAGAATCAAGATGGAGTCATGTGCGTTAAAAGCCATGAAGGCCACGGAGGGAGGGTTCTCATGCACAAATGCCCGATAACAAGAATTATCGCAGAGACTCTGCAGAAACCACAAACTTGCACAAAGGCCATTGCAATGTTACACAAAAAAATACTTCTGTGAGGACATCTGCCCAGCAACCACTGTCCAACCTTGGACTCAATCTTTGTAGCCAAGGATCATTATCCCAAAACAATTATATAATTCTCCTCACCTCTCTTTTAAAAAGCTTTGTGTTCCTTTACCTCCCTGAACATGGGAACAGTTTACCGTGGCATTTTATTCCCATTGCAATGCCCTACTCCCAAATAAACATTTTCCTTTAGAGATTCTCCCTCTCTGTTTGACATTTAGGTTGACAACCACAGCACTAACTGGATCAAGAAGCAGGATATCATCAGAACCCCCAAGCCCCTACCTGCCCCACTTCCAAACATCCCTCCCATCCTGCTCTGCATGTGTTTAAAAGAAATCAACTAACAAGTTGTCCACAACGACGAGGATGCAAAGTGGAAATTAGGCCTAGGAGGTTCAGGAGCAAGAGAAAAAAGTAGTTTTCTCACAGGCCGATTCTTGTTTTCGTTTTGTTGCTGTTGTTTTTTCTTTTTCCTTGGCAAGGAGGAGGGGTCTGTGCAGGCCCTGGAAAGGCACGCAGGGATCCCCTGGCCCAGCCTCCCCTACATCAGACAGATTCTTGTTTTGTTTTAAGTTTCTTTTATTTTTTTTTTTTTTAGAGACGGGGTCTTGGGGTCTCACTCTTGCTCAGGCTGGTCTTGAATTCCTGAGTTCAAAGCAACCTCTAACTCCTGGGCTCAAGCGATCCTACTGCCTCAGCCTCCCAAGTAGCTGGGACTACAGGCATGCACCACCATGCCTGGCTAATTCTTTATATATATTTTTAGTTGTCCAGCTAATTCCTTTCTATTTTTAGTAGAGACGGGGGTCTCGGGGGTCTCGCTCTTGCTCAGGCTGGTTTCGAACTCCTGACCTAGAGGAGCCATCCTCCGGCCTCCCAGTGCTAGAATTACAGGCGTGAGCCACCCAAACTCTGTAAAATAATTTTAAAGAAATTTCCTCTGAGCCACATTTGAGGACCATGACCCAGAGCCGTACCCAAGAAGCCTTGAGCAAGAGGACTGGCTGCGGCTGGGTTACAGTTTGGTTTTATACATTTCAGGGAGATGGGATTACAGATAAAGTCATAAATCAATACGTGGGAGGCATACATTGGTTTGGCCTGAAAAGGTGGGCCATCTCCAAGGGGGGAGGGCGGAAGGGGGGTAGCTTACAAGTTATAGGTGGGTTTAAATATTCTTTGGCTTGTAATTGGTTAAAGACATGAAGCTTTGTCTAAAGGCTTGGAATGTTTTAACATAACATAAGCTCTGTTTATCAGAGATAAGCCAGGGGACATATATTTGTTGTGTAAATTGAGGACTTGTAGGTTTGTCTTGCATACCCTTAGGCCTGTTAATGGGTTACAAAGGACGTCCCCAAGAAGGGAGGGGGGCATGAGGAGGCATGTCTGACCTCCTTCCTCCTGGCAGGCAATTTAGTTTTAGGATATTCCTTTGGCCACGAAAGGGTCCATTCAGTCGGCCGGTTGGGGGACAGGTGAGCCTTAAAAGTTTATTTTAGTTCACACTTGTCTCACACCAACCTCTCCTCCAAGAACCAAGTGCTATAATTCTAATAAAAAAACATGCATTTTCCATGAAGAACATGCATGTGTTTAGAAACACTGCGTGATTGTGTTTCAGTAAGTCGCAATCATGAACAGAATGTTGGAGTAGTATCGGGGGTGGATTTCCGCGCTAGGGAATATCAGAGACACTGGTGGGCAGAGAAGGGATTGTAACTGGTTCTATAAACAAATGTCAATGACCCCTAGGTTTTTTTACAATCCTCTCCCTTAACTGCGTGATATTCTGAGTTGTTTCCGAGAAATAGTGGATTTTCTGCAAGACAAAGGAGCTGAGATTCTGAAGGCCCCAGGGCAGACTTCCTGACACCAAACCTCACCATCCCCTGCAACCTGCCTCCAATACTCTTAGGCCTGTGAGTTATACCACCTGCCCCAAGGCATGTGGCCCCTCCTTAAAAAACCCTTGATCTCCATTATTTGGAGAAACATTTGAGGCAGCTTCTCCTGTTCCCCTGACTAGATGTCTTTCTTATTAAAAGTTCCTTTTTTCCTTGGCAATCCTTGTCTCAATAACTGCATCTTTGTGCAACCAGTAACTGGACCTAGGCTGAGACCCCCTTGCAGTTTCGACAACAGGATGAGTGGGAGCAGGTACAACTGGATAAGAGGTGCAGGCAGCTAATCTGAGGGAGGAGACGCAGGAAGAATGAATTCTCACTAATTGTCACAAAAATGTCTTATCGCTCAGACTGAGAATAGTGATAATATAATGGCTGCCATTTGTTGAGCAACTCTGTTTGCCCATAACTATGCTAAATTCATCCCACTTGCAAATCACCGGAATGTAAGTTTCCTGAGGGCATCCTATTGAAATGCTGAATTCCCAGAGCCTAAAACCAGCACAGAGGAGGCACTTAATAAATATTTGCTGAACCAATCAACAATTCTCAGACAATACTGAGAGTGGTACTCTCTACCCTCAGGCAGCGGGCTCAGTAGAGATCCTGTATCCACCACAAAGCCAATGTCCAGCCATTTCCTTCATCCCCAGGAGATCGCATTAATAATCACCAGGCTGCTTGGTGAGTAGGAAGTCAGAACAAAGGGGTCCAAGAGTATGGGGAACACTTCCCCAGCAGGGATGGGGACAGCTGGCACTCCCTCCCAGCCTTACAAGAGGGTGTGTTCGTTCTTCTGCCCTCCAGATCTGTGTCTGCTTCCTCTGGGCAGTGCTGAATAATCCTGCCAACTTCTTGACCCCTGGCACCCTCCACCCTCCACCCTGTTTCTTTTTTTCTCTTCTTCTAGTGGAGTGAAATTCACATAACAGAAAATTAACCATTTTTAAAGGAACAGTTTAGGAATATATTCACCGTGTTGTGCAATCACTGCCACTCTAAAGTTCCAAAACATTTTTATTGCCCTGAGGAAACACATCTCCATCAAGCAGTTACTCCTATACCCTCCTCCCCCAGCCCCTGGCAACCACCAATCCGCTTGCTATCTCTATGGAGTTCCCTATTCTTGACATTTTATATAAATGGAATCACAATATGTCACCATTTGTGTTTGGCTTCTTCCATTTAGTATAACGTTTTCAAGGTTCATCCGCGTTGTAACATTATCGACACTCCATTCCTTTTTATGGCTGAATGATGTTCCATCGCATGTATGGACCACATTGGCTTTACCCATCCATCCATGGAGGGACATTCAGGTTGTTTCCACCCTTTGGCTTTGTGAATAGTGCTGCTATAAATATGCAAGTACATGTATTTGTTTTGGGTACCTAGTTTCAGTTTCTTTGGGTACATACCGAGGAGTAGAACTGCAGAGTCATATGGTAATTTCTGCATGTAAATTTTTGAGAAACCATCAAACTGTTTTCCACAGTGGCTGCACCATTTTATATTCCCACCAGCAGTGCACATGGGGCACCCCCTTCCTATGCTCCCTTCCTTTCTTCAGACAGGTTCCAACTTTCTTAGCTATATCCATCACCTTCCAGCCATATTTCTCAGAGAGAACCCAGTGTTCCTTGAGAGTGATTGGCCACTGGCATCAGATTCATCTGGGACACTAGTTTGAAATGCACAGCCTGAGATCCACCTTGACCTATCTGGGGCTGAGACCCTAGAACTCTGATTGGCTGGGAGTTCCCCAAATGTCTTCAAACATTTACAAGATGTCTCTCTCAAGTGACTAACTTCTTCAGGTGACTGATCGCCTCCCTTAAATGCAAACTCTCTTCTAAATTTCACTGACAGTATTCTTAGAGCTTAGTTTTGGAAACATGTCTTCAGCCCCCTTGTCCTGAGTTGGCACAAAGGCTCACAGGAGGATCCCTTGAGCCCAGGAGACTGAGGCTGCAGTGATGGCAACACTGCTCTCTAACCTGGGCCACAGAGGGAGACCCTGTCTCTGAAACCAACTAAATAAATGAAAACATCCATGAAACAGGTATAAGCACCTGAGGGGCCACACTCTTTTAAGCAGATAAAACCTGGTGAATTTTGTTTTGTTTTGTTTTCTTTAAACTGACATTGCTCTAGATGCCTTCGCATAAGCTTGAAAGGAAACCCGTACAGGGCGGCCCGAACACCCCTGAGGAGCTGAGCGAGCTGTGGGAGTGGGCTCAGCGGGTGGCCGGGCAGCTGGGGGCTGGAGGCTCTGGGGCTCCAGGGCTTGGGCTGGGCTCAGACTTCATGGGAGCTGATGTGAGCAGAGGAGAGTTCGGGGCAGGGACTGAGACGGGCAGAGGAGAAAGGGCAGACTCCTGGCCTGAGCAAAGGTTAGTAGGAAAAGCAAAAGGGCGGGTGGGCATGTAACTGCTGGCACCAGTTAAGGCCAATTAACTTCACTCTGAGGCTTGTCCAGTGCCCACACCCCGCCCTCACCCACCACCTGGGTGGGGCTCACCGCTAACCTCTAACTTTGTCCCTACAATTAACAGAGGCCTGCTGCCAGCTTCTACGGAGCAGGCCAGAGAGCGCACAGTGGAGTGGTTGAGCAGCCCTGGACTCCACCTGCCTCTCTTACTCTCCTCTTCCCACACCCCTGTCCTTGCTCCCAGCATAGTCCTAAGAGAGCATACAGTTGAGTCCTGCCACCAACCTTACCGACAGGTGTCCCTCCCACAGCAGAGCTAATTCCCTTAGCCCAGGGGCGGAATGTGGGCTGGGTGGTTTTTCTGGTCCAGATTCATGCGGACCCACCCTTTGCTCTCTCACTAGCCCATGCACAGGTGTGAACCGGCTTTCCAGTGGGGCTCTGGGGGGCAGGTGACCACACCAGTCTCTTGACTGGGAGTCCAGTGGAGAGTCAGGGCCCAGCCATCAAGCAACTACCCTGCCGCTGCGCGGACTGAGCCCAGGGCCGCTGGGGCAGCACGGGCTGCCCCACCCAATGTCTGAAGTTGACCTTGGATCTCTGGGGCAGAGGCTGCTCTTCTCCCCTTGCCCTGATTTCTCCAGCCTAGGGCTGGAATGAAGGAGGCACAGCAGTCCTGGACCCAAGCCAGGGTCCTTGGGTCAGCCATGTGAGGGTGGCCCAAGGCGAGGGAGCCGAGTTCCCTTACTGGCAGCGTGGGGTCCCCCACATCTTTGGTTCCGGCCAGCCAGATGGCTCTTTGAGACTGGTCAGGCCTCCTGCTCTGGGAACAGATGGGGCGATGAGAGCGAAAGGTGAAGCCACAGCTGCACCATATCTGGAGACGGGGACTTTTACCTTCTGAGGGATGTAGGGGCCAAGGGGGAAGTTCCCCGTGGGCCCCTGAAGGTTCACTCAAAAATCAACTCATAGAAGGCAAATTAGGTCCAGGCACATGGTGACTGTCCCATGTAATCCCAGAGCTTTGGGAGGCCAAGACAGGAAGATCATTTGAGGCCAGGAGTTAAAGACCAGGAAGACCCATCTCTACAAAACATAGAAAAATTAGCCAGGCATGCTGGCACACACCTGCATTCTCAGCTACTCGAGTGGCTAGGGCAGGAGGACCACCTGTGCCCCGGAATTATTTTTTTTTTTTGAGACAGGTCTCACTCCGTCGCCCCTGGCTGGAGTGCAGTGGCGTTATCATAGCTCACTGCAGCTTCAAACTCGAGCCCAGGAATTTGAGGTTACAGTGAGCTATGATGGACTACTGCACTCTAGCCCGGGCAACAGAGGGAGACCCTGAGTCAACAACAACAAAAAAGGCAAACTAATTGGAGAAAAGGCATACAAACTTATTTAACGTGCATACATGGGAGCCTCCAGAATGAAGACCCAACCCCCCAGGGGTGCAGAAGCTTAAATACCACCTTGAGGTTACTGGTTCATGCTGCCTGGGGCATGGATCCTGGCAAAACAGGTTATGGGATGGGGGAGAAGAGGAACTCTGTTGAGAGACAATAAATGATTACTAGGGAGAATCCGATGGGCTTGAAGGTCATACAGTGTCTGGGGCAAAGTCTATTGGGCCTGCAGAGTAGACAATGGTTCGTGACAAAAGTCAGTCCAGCTTTGTTGACAGACTTCAGTCTTCCTTCTGGCAATTTGTGTTCAGTTAAGGAAAACTCAGGGAAGGATGGAAGTCATTGTTTTCTTCTTTGGTAGGTCCGGACTTTAGGCAGATAAGGCAACTTCAGGGAATCCTATGCTTTGGGAAAGAGGGTGGGGTGGGGAGGTCGGAGAGATCTTGAATCTTCTTCAGGTCAACATGTCAAAAGTCTATATGTTGGGGTATCAGTTTCTGAACCCCAACAGGGATAAAGAGGGGTACAGGCCTGTCCCAGCAGGCAGAAGCATCATCACCCCATTCTTTCTAGCACAACAAAATTGAAAAGGAAAAACAGATGATGGGTGCACAACAGTGTGATTGTGCTTCATGCCAGAACTACAGAGGTTAAAATGGTTAAAGTGTTCGATTTTACGTTATGTACATGTTGCCACACAAAAAACTCACAAGGGTAATGTTGCAATGCATTTATATCTGAGTGCGATTCTATTACCCCTGGGCACCTATCACTTTGCAAGTGTATTTCGGTAAGTGCCAACTTCTTCCTCTAGGCAAGTGTTTCCTTCCATGCCACAGATGTGGATCCTAAAGTACTTCCTGATAAGTCTACTTGCTAAAATTGTATACATTCCTCCTAAAACTGAGAAAAGAAAAACAGCTCAAAGCAGTCTGAGCTATGTGAAGTATGTGAAATTTATCAGGCCCGAGAGACTTGGGCAATTGTTAAAGGCATTTTTTTGTCCCGGACTTACTGCCTCACCTGTTATCTTCATGTGCCTGGAATTTTTTCATACAAGGAACAATGTATAGCCAGTCAACAGTTTATGTCATTTTAATATAAATTCTTGATAAAAAGTTTAGGAACTGCCTCTTCTTTTTGCTTTTAAAAATCCTCTTGTGGAAAGACGAGGTGGCTCACACTTATACTCCTAGCACTTTGGGAGGCTGAGGCAGGAGGATCACTTGAGCCCAGAAGTTGGAGGCTGCAGTGAGCTATGATGACGCTACTGCACTGATGCCCGGGCTACAGAAAAAGACTCTTGTCTCAAAAAAAAAAAGAAAAGAAAAAACCACTGTTGCTAATTGGAACTTATATTCAGGGCGACCTGAATCTATACTCCTGGGTTGCAGTCCTCAAACTTGGCCCAAACAAACTCTACTTATATTAATTTTGCCTCAGTCTCTCCTTTTAAGTCAACAAAACTTTGCTTTCTTACTACTCCAGGGCTGGTCCAGCAATTGTGAATAAATTCTTTAACCCCGACTCTTTCTCCTTGGGGAAAGATAAACGGGGCCTCAGAGCAGTGAAGCGTGAGGTGCCTGTGACCCCTCCTGCCCCAGCCCTACAGAATTGGGCTGAAACTTGTTCTTCTTTTTCCTCCCCATTCTCTAAGTCAGCTCCAGGCAGATCAACAACCCTCTTCCTCACCCATTGCCAGAACTCCATCTTCCCTTCCCTCAGGGCCTCAGTGATGCTCCGCCAGGGAAGCTGGCTGGGGTGATAACAGTTTAAGGAGCTGCCCCGCAGGCAGTTCTGCTCAGCTGCTCATCCTCCAGAGGTGACAGCCAGGCTGCGGATTGGAAGGCCGAGACTGTGGTGAGGGAAGCGGTCATTTGGAAGGGGTTTGTCTTGAATTTTACCACTTGATTTGCCATTCTCCTCTCTGACCCCACCAACCCCAGCAGGTGCCCTAACGGCCAAACCTCCCTGCAGCTGAGGCAGCCACAGCTTGCTCAGAGCCATCCCCAGCGCCCTCCACCCGGAGATGGCCTCCAGCGGAATGTTAAACCTTTTCACTTTAAACTGAGTAGCAAAGAACTGGGCGTTCCCAAGCCCCTGCTCCTCCAATCCAGGCCATGCCCTGGCTACAGGCCATAGCGGTTAAAGAGATGAGATTGTTCTTCAGTGACCAGAACGTTCTGGAATTAGATAGTGGTAATGGTTGCACAACAAATTCATATTCATACTAAAAACCCCATAGGCTTTAAAAGTGTGACTTTTATGTTATGCGAATTATGTCTTGATTAAAAAATAAAAGATGAGACAGGGTATGGTGGTTCATGTCCGTAATCCCAGCACTTTGGGAGGCCAAGGCAGGAGGATCACTTGAGACCAGCCTAAGCAGCATAGCAAGACCTCATCGCTACCAAAAATTTACAAAATTAGCTAGGTGTTGTGCAGGTCTATAGTCCCAGCTACTCCAGAGGCTGAGGCAGGAGAATCACCTGAGCCCAGGAGTTGAAGCCTACAGTGAGCTGTGATCGCAACACTGCACTATAGCCTGGGCTACAGAGCCAGAGACTCTCTCGAAATGAACAAACAAAACAATGATAATAAAAGAGGGCCCAAGCAAGCTGCAGGAAGCAAGAGCAGAGCGACACCCAGCACCTAGAAAGGAAGCCCCGGATCTTGGTGTTTGATGCTGAAGCCTGTGCAGATGGGGCTCCTACTTCAGCTAATAACCTAATTCCTGCAAATGTATATTTATAACTGTTAACTAAAGAAAACCAGAGAGGTTATACTTTGGAAATGGAGAGCTTTTGTTCCCATACAGGTTAACAGCCTGCGGTGCGGCCATTCCTACAAGCAGAGGCCAGGCCAGAAGCCAGGCACCCGTGCCTCAAAGGACAGACCACAAGAACAAGAGTTTACACTTAGTGAGGTGGGTGCTGAAATATACATATTCAACAAGCTATAGGAGTCATGAATATTTATGAAAAATGGAAATCATACGCATGAATGTACTTGAGCTCTATCTCTCCCATCCCAGCATAGCCAGGAACTCAGTTTCTTTTTTTTTTTGTTTTTCACTCCTCCATGGTGTACAGGAACTCAGTTTCAAGGTTCTGGGCCCCCTCTGGCTGAGAGGGGTCCATTTAGTTATCAGAGGGCTTAGAATTTGATTTTTAGTTCACATAACTCACTCATGATTGTTAAGAACCCTGCAAGTTAGAACAGCATACTTTCAGTACAACAGCTGACAGCATCCTCCCAAAGGCCCCTCCACCCTACCGGTGCGTTCTACGTGCTCTGTACACACAGCTCCCCACAGCGTCTCCCTGACTAATCCTCTTCTGCAAGACACATACCAACTGGCTGCATCCACACTGCAAACTTTTCCCTGCATCTTGCCACTGCTTCCGGCCTGGGAAATGGGAAACAGCTCAAACACTACACACAGCCATGCCCACTACCCCTTTTCAACCGGCTCCCCCCACAGCCACGCTGGGGCTTCTTCCAGTCTCTGGACTGGGGACCATGCCCTCTGCAAGGGAGACCAGGATCTGGCAGCATCCTCGTTCTTCTCAAAGAGGAATGAGAAAGCAGGAATGTTTTTGTCACATTTTTTCCCAATTCAGACCACTACTAACCCTGGTGTGGCTTGGGAAGAACCCTTTGAATGCTTTCATACTGTGTGCGAAAGCCAAGGTCAGGACCTGAAACAGGAGAGAGATGCTTCCTACTGCGCTTGGACACCTGCAGGTCTGGGGCTCCCCAGGACAGGACAGAGATACTCCAGGAGGAAGCACATGTTTAGTCTCTCTTTTTTTTTTTTTTAAATATTGAAAGAATAGTGATTGTTCAGAGGCTGTTTCAAAGTATCCCTGAATCAAAATATCATCCAAGCCGGGCGTGGTGGCTCACGCCTGTAATCCTAACACTCTGGGAGGCTGAGGTGGGAGGATCACTCAAGGTCAGGAGTTCAAGACCAGCCTCAGCAAGAGTGAGACCTCTGTCTCTACTGAAAATAGAAAGAAATTAGCTGGACAACTAAAAATATATAGAAAAAATTAGCCAGGCATGGTGGCACATGCCTGTAGTCCCAACTACTTGGGATGCTGAGACAGAGGATTGCTTGAGCCCTGGAGTTTGAGGTTGCTGTGAGCTAGCCTGATGCCACGGCACTCTAGCCTAGGCAACAGAGCAAGACTCTGTCTCAAAAAAAAAAAAAAAAAATCATCTGGTACTAGAAAAAATGACTTTCCATATGGAAAAAGAATAAAATTGGTCTCTGACCTCATGCACACAAATTAATTACAGGTATCCAACAAAGTATGTCAATGATTAAAAATCATGGATTCCGAACTCTAACCCTAACCCTCACCCTAACCCTAACCTCCCCCTGCAAAAAAGTGTGGATTCTGGAGACTGCATGGGTTTGAATCCTGGAGTTCTAGGTTGCAGTGAGCTACGATGATGCCACTGCACTCTACCCAGCTCAAAAGAAAAGAAAAAAAAAATTAAAGTCAGACAATTAAAAAAAATTGAGATATAATTCACTTCACATACCATAAACTCACACTTTCAAAGTGTACAATTTGGTGGTCTTTAGTATAATCACAAAACTGTGCAACTATCACTGTGATTTAGTTCCGGAATATTTCCTCTCCCACACAGCTCTCATCTCTTTTTAACTGATGTGGTCCACAGTTTGAATGATGACCTGGAGTAAGAGGAGCTTGAGAACACTCAGTTTCTTTTGGATATGCAGTTTAAGGTGCGAGAATGTGGAGCAAGAGATGATAGGAGTGAAATATTACGGCCACTTCTGAAAAGCGACATTATCCCAAGTAAAGCTGAACATACACATACCCTATGACCCAGTAATTCCAATTGTAAGTGTCTACTCAACAAAATGCATACATATGTGCTCCAAAAGACTTACACAGGAGTAATCATAGCAGCATTATCTGTAATAGCCCAAAGCTAGAGGTAATGAAATGTTCAACAATAAAATGCATAAGAAAGGCACATTTTTACAGTTATAATGTACAATGGAATACTATACGACACTGCAATTGAATGAACTACAGCGGCATGCAGCAATGTAGACCAATCTCACGAACAAAATATTAAACTAAAGAAGCAAGAAACAGAAGGGTATAAGTATGATTCCATTTAAGTAAAATTTTAAAACAGGCAAACCTAGCAATGTATTGTTTAGGAATCCATAAGTAGGTAGTAAAAACATAAAGAATGCCAAAGGAAAGATTAACACAAAATTTAGGGTAGTGGTTTTCTTGGCATCAGGGAAGTATGCGTGACGAGAGGGGCACACAGAGTGTTATGGAAACTGCGAGGGGGTTTTGGTCTAGGTCCAGTTGTTCGTCACACTAAGATCCGACTATCGACACAATGAGGATTGCCAAGGAAGAAAGGAATTTTTAATGGGACAGATGTTTTGTGGGGAGGACGGGAAAAGCTGCCTCAACGGTGTGTCTCTAAAGGAGATCACCGGCTTTTTAAGGAGGGGCCGCACGCCTTGGGGCAGGTCAAGGGGGATGGTGAGCCCTGGCGTCAGGAAGTCTGCCCTGGGGACCTCAGAATCTCAACTCCTTTTTCTTGCGGAAAATCCATCATTTCTGGGAAACAAATCTAAAGGTCAAGCACTTATTAATACTTAAGGAGAGGAATTATAAAAAACATATAGGGGTCCTTGCTCCTTGAAATTCCTTCGTGGAGCCAGTTACAAGAGCAGGCTTCTAGGATATGGTAATATTCCATTGCTTGACTTCGGTGGTAGGTACATGAGTGTGTGTTTTGTCAGGGAGAAAAAACTTTTTTTCTCTACCGTCTTTTTTTTTTTTGAGACAAAGTCTTGTTCTGTCACCTGGGTCAGAGTGCAGTGGTGTGATCATAGCTCACAGCAACCTCAAACTCCTGGGCCCAAACCATCTTCCTGGCTCAGCCTCCCGAGTAGCTGGGACCACAGGCGTGTGCCACCATGCCCGGCTAATTTGGGTATTTTTTGTAAAGATGGGTCTCACTCTGTGGCTCAGGTTGATCTCAAACTCATGAGTTCAAGGGATCCTCCCACCTCAGCCTCCCAAAGTGCTGGGATTACAGGTGCGAGCCACTGTGCTCAGCCTCCCCTGCCCTCTTTAGTACCCAGGGGCCTGCAAATTAGATGACAGAATAAAAGACAGATCAACAGGAGAAAAGGCATAAATTTCTTATTAATATTTACATACGCGGGAGTTCACAGAAAAGAAGCAAGACTCAAGGAAGCCCTCTTAGTCTTGGGGGCTAATATACCATTTTAACAAAAGAAAGGAGTTCTGGGCTTCAAGGAACAACTAATTGTGTGGAGAAGTGACTAGGAGTACGGGGGAACCAATGGAAGATAAGGGCATTTTAGTGAGTTTGTTTATGCACACTCACCCTGGTGCCAGCTCTGCCTTTCATGATAAGAGTTGCTCTCCTCTTCCTGGTATGAGAGAGGGGGCACCTTCACAGGGGAAATTTCTGCCCCACTTTTAGTCAGATAAGCAGAGGGGCAGAGAATGCTCACTTGTCCTCAGCTCAAAATACTCCTTACGCCAAAGTCATGTATCTTGTGGGTGGCACATCCTAATGCCCTTCAGTTTAAACTGTGCACATTGGTTAGAAAAGTCATTATTTCCCCTTCATATTACGGGCCAAGCCCATAGTGCCAGCTAGTTGGCATCTCATTGGCAAACTGATACTGTCTTGGCCTCACCTGGGGGAGGGCTGGAGATTTAATTCAGCCACCGCCGCAGGTTCTCCCCTGCGCGCGCGGAGGCCGTGGCACCACGCGGTATGGGAGACAGTGACGCCTGGGGCAGCCTGCTCCAGCCCTGCCTCCTGTTTACTGTGGAACTTGGGACACCACGCCTTTCCTCCCAAACTTCTGTTTCCCCATCTGTAAAACAGGAGAAGGGGTCCATCCCGACCCCAGCCTGCTCTGACTCCTGGAGCACCTGTGGCCTGGCCCAGGAAGGGTCTGGACCAGGGGCAGATCCCAGCGCCTTCGGCTGATGGTGCCACTGGGCAGACTCCAGAGACAGGGAGAAGCCGGAGCCCTCTTGCAAGACAGGAGGGACAGAGCAGACCAAGAGTTCACTGTTGTTCCTGCGGCTCCCAGGCTGCTAACAGCTGAGCTGACCTTACAGTCATGGCATGTCCCAGCTTGCCTTAACAGCTATTTATAGCTCTAGGCCTCCTTATTTGGCATCTGGCTGCACTGCGGGCTCCTCGGCCTTCTCTCCACACGGCGGTCTGCTTCCTGCGGAGGGGCCGGACTCCCGTGCACAGAGCAGGCACCCAGCTGTGTGTGCTGTGTGGATTCCAAACGCTCTTTGAAGCCATTTATATATTTGTCAGATGTATAATTGTGTTAGAATACACATAAGAAAATGTGCCGTGTTAACCACGTTTAAACATAGAGTTTGGCAGTGTTGTATGTTCACATTGCTGTGCAACCGGTCTCCAGACTGTTTCCATCTTACAAAACTGAAACTCCATTCCCATTAAACAAGAACTCCCCATTCCCCCACTCCCAGTCCCTGGCACCCACCATTCTGTTATTATATTTTCTGTCTACATGAACGTGATGACTCTAAGTACCCCCTATGAATGGAATAACATAGTATTTGTCTTCTCGTGTCTGGCTTATTTAACTTGGCGTAATGTCATAAGGTTCGTACACGTTAGAGCGTATGTCAGATTCCCTCCCCTTGAGGGCTGAGCTATATCCCACTGTATGTGTATACCACATTTTGTGTAAACATCCACGGATGGGCACTTTCGCCGTTTAGCTATTGCGAATAAGGCTGCCATGAACATGGGTGTATAAGTCTCTTTGAGACCTTGCTTTTAATTATTTTGGATATACACCCAGAAATAGATTGCTGGATCATATGGTAATTCTAGTCTTAATTTTTTTTTTTTTTTTAAAGACTGGGTCTAGCTCTGTCGCCCAGGCTGGAGTCCAGCAGTGCCATTGTACGTAGCTCACTACAGCCTTGAACTCCTGGGCTCAAGTGATCCTCCTGCCCATCATTGAAGGGAACATTTTACCATACATCATCCTTTAAAAAAATTGTGGTAAAATACAAGTCATATGAAATTTACCATTCAGCCATTTTTAAGTGTACAGTTCTGTGGCATTAAATACATTAAGTACATTCATTGCAGTGCAACCAGCATCCAGCTCCAGAAGTCTTTCACCTTCCCGAACTGAAACTCTGTACTCACTGAACAACTCCCCATTTCCCCCCAGCCCGTGGCACCCACCATTCTACTTTCTGTCTCTATCTACTCTATTCTAGACATCTCATGTGTGTGGAATCACACTGTATCTGCCCTTTTGTGTCTGGCCCATTTCGCTTAGCACGATGCCTTCAAGGTTCATCCATGTTGGCCCATGTATCAGAATTTCACTGTTTCAAGGCTGGATAGCATTCATTCTGGCCAGGTGTGGGGGCTCACGCCTGTAATCCTAGCTCTCTGGGAGGCTGAGGCGGGCAAATTGTTTGAGCTCAGGAGTTCGAGACCAGCCTAAGCAAGAGCGAGACCCCATCTCTACTAAAAAAAAATAGAAAGAAATTATCTGAACAATTAAAAATATATAGAAAAAATTAGCCGGGCATGGTGGCGTATGCCTGTAGTCCCAGCTACTCAGAGGCTGAGGCAGGAAGATCGCTTGAGCCCAGGAGTTTGAGGTTGCTGTGAGCTAGGATGACGCCACGGCACTCACTCTAGCCCGGGCAACAGAGTGAGACTCTGTCTCAAAAAAAAAAAAAGAAAGAAATTAGCTGGACAACTAAAAATATATAGAAAAAATTAGCCGGGCATGGTGGCACATGGCTGTAGTCCCAGCTACTCGGGAGGCTGAGGCAGAAGGATTGCTTGCGCCCAGGAGTTAGAGGTTGCTGTGCGCTAGGCTGACACCATGGCACTGTAGCCCAGGCAACAGAGCAAGATTTTGTCTCAAATAAATAAATAAATAAATAAACTAACATTCATTCTGCTGCATCTATGTGCTACATTTTGTTTATCCAACCACATGTCTATCGACGATGGGGTCATACCACGCAGTTTTCACATTTCAGATGCAGTGTTGGTTCCCACCGCCAGATTCTTATCAGATCCAACCGGCCAGTTTTATATTTAAAGCCTGCAGCCTTTCACTGGTCTAGGGGAGGAGGTCATGATCAAGAAAGACTTTATGACAGGGGCCAGGCACAGGGTGGCTCATGCCTGTAATCCTAGCACTTTGGGAGGCTGAGGTGGGAGGACTGCTTGAGGTCAGGAGTTCAAGACCAGGCTGAGCAAGAGCAAGACCCCGTCTCTACAAAAAAACCAGAAAAATTAGCCAGGCATGGTGGTGTGCACCTGTAGTCCCAGCTACTTGGGAAGCTGAGGCAGGAGGATCGCTCGAGCCCAGGAGTTTGAGGTTGCAGTGAGCTATGATGAGTCCACTGCACTCCACCCAGGGCGACAGAGCAAGACTCTGTCTCAAAAAAAAGATTTTATGACAAATGACATTTCCTTGGGGGAGGTGTGGCTCTGACCCCATGAAAAGATTGTCCGTGAAACTCTTCCTAAGACTGGATTGAGGGTTGCAAAGAGGAGCTGTGGGTTGTGGTCTGAGAAAGACTGGAGGAGTAGTGGATGGAGGCAGAACAGTTATGGGGCTGAAAGGGCCTGGACATAAACTCCAGGGAGGGCATCTGGGGTCAGAAATAGGAAAAGACCAGTGAAGAGGAGGGTGTGGGAAACTGGAGGTCGTGGTGGTCCACACGTGGACTTTACAGACGCCCAGCACTAGCATATGGCGTGGCACAGAGGTATTGCCAGGCAGGCGCCGAAGTCTCTGATAAACAGTTAGGGCCCATTTCCTTGATTCAGTTAACAGGGTTGGTTTGTTTCAGAACAGCTTGTGTGTAGAAACCTAGGGTAGGACTTGGAAGCATCCCAGTTAGAAGGGTAGATAACAATGGCAAAGCTGGCACCTGCGGGACTCGGAGCTGCCTTTCTCCCACAGCTAGAATGTCATCTGACCATGCCAGTCCCCTGCCTGGCACTGCCCAGGGGCTCCCCACGGCCTGCAGGACCAAGTCCAGCCACCAGCTGGCTGCAAGCTGCGCCTTGTCACCTGGGCCATTATGCTCCGAGGATGAGCTGCTTCCGGCTTTCCTCCTCCCCCATTCTGCTCCTCAGCAGTGAGCCTGCGCCCCTGCAATCCCAGGCCAGGGTGCACGTGGCCAGCTCCAACTCGCTGACAACTCAGCTCCTGACTGCACCTTCCCTGCTGCCCTCACTCCGCGCCAGTCCGGGTTAAGAGCACCTTCCTGAGCTCCAGTGGCGCCCTGCACATTCCTCTACCACTGCGCAGTCCCCAGTGCAACACTCTGCTTCTGCATTGGTTCCTCCCAGCAGGTTCCAAGCTCCTGGAGGTCAGGTGCCATTTCTTCTCATTCTTGTATCCCCCATGATCCATTTACTCATCTAACATGTATTTGTTGAACTGCAGTGATGTGCCAGGCACTATTCTAGTCTGAAGGAATGCTTGCCTTGAATTGGGCCCTCTTGACATTCATTCATTCATTCATTCTACAAATATTGAGTGTAATTGACACTGGAGGTACAACAGTGAACAAATATAGATATGGTCCTTGCTTTCAATAATTATGGGAGAAGAGAAACCTTCAAATAATCACACACTAACAGATGTAACTAGATGGGGTAAAGGGGAGTGAGGGAAATGTGGCCATTTTGAGAGGTAGTAAGTGATTTTTAGGGGAGATGAATGGGCTCGTTGCCCAGAAAATGCTCAGTGAATAATTCTCTTTGGGAATTGAATAGGACCAGAGAACAGACAATAGCTTGGGACAAAGTCTATCTGGGCACTAGGTATGGTGTTTAATTTTTAGTCTCTTCCTCTACAATAGGAGTTTTAATCTTCTCTGGTTAACAACATTTCAGGGAGGGGATCAAAGGTGATTGGTTTCTAGGTAGATAACTTTAGAGAACAGCCTCATCCTATGCTGGGGGAGAAGGTCAGAGAGACTTTGAGGCTGTTTTCTTTAGTTCAGCATGTTAAAGTGCCATATTTGGGGGTATCATTTTTCTTTCTTTCTTTCTTTCTTTTTCTTTCTTTCTTTCTTTCTTTCTTTCTTTCTTTCCTTCTTTCTTTCTTTCCTTCTTTCTTTGCTTCTTCTTTCTTTCTTTCTTGAGAGGAGTCTTGCTATATTGCTCAGGTTGGTCTTGAACTCCTGGCCTCAAGCGATCCTCCCATCTTAGTCTCTCAAAGTGCTGGGATTATAG
>CAUYSK010029023.1:0-14571 GCA_963575035.1 Avahi laniger | reverse complement strand
GATGTCCTGCGCAGCAACAGGAACAATCAACTAGATGTACACACTACAATATAGATAGATTTTTAACACACTAGGCTAAGTTTTAAAAAATTATCTAAATTAAAAGCACACACTAAAGATAGCTATAGCTGGCCGGGCATGGTGGCTCACGCCTGTGGTCCTGGTACTCTGGGAGGCCGAGGCGGGTGGATCGCTCAAGGTCAGGAGTTCGAGACCAGCCTGAGCAGGAGCGAGACCCTGTCTCTACTAAAAATAGAAAGAAATTAGCTGGACAACTAAAAATATATAGAAAAAATTAGCCGGGCATGGTGGCACATGCCTGTGGTCCCAGTTGCTTGGGAGGCTGAGGCTGTAGGATCACTTGAGCCCAGGAGTTTGAGGTTGCTGAGCTAGGCTGAAGCCACGGCACTCTAGCCCGGGCAACAGAGTGAGACTCTGCCTCAAAAAAAAAAATAGAAATTAGCTGGACAATTAAAATATACATATAGAAAAAAAAATTAGGCGGGCATGGTGGCGCATGCCTGTAGTCCCAGCTACTTGGGAGGCTGAGGCAGGAGGATCGCTTGAGCCCAGGAGTCTGAGGTTGCTGTGAGCTAAGCTGATGCCACAGCACTCTAGCCAGGGCAACAGAGCAAGACTCTGTCTCAAAAAAAAAAAAAAAAAAAGATAGCTATAGCTGAATAATGGGTCTTGGAGCCATATTTTTTACTTCTTTATATTTTTCCATGTTGCTTAAATTTAAAACTAATGAACATATATCATGTTACAGAAACATTACAGTTTTTAAAAAACCTACATGTACATGTAAAACATTACATATATGTCAAAACCATATGTGTATTTAAAGGAACACATCAAACACATTAAATGAAGCGCTTATGGGGGAGAGGAGTGGAGTGGGCACTCAGAGATGAGGCAGGGAAAATAGGAAGGTCCTTTTGCAGCCCAGTGAGGACACTTACACTATGATGTCAGAAGTATGACCAACTCCATTCTTTGCACTTGACCTTTAAAAAATCCCCTCTACCAGCTAATCATACTCTTTTGTTTGAAACTCTTCACTTCTCTCTCTTTCCTCTTAGAATGAAATCCAAAGCAGCTAAAGTAGCCATTAAGGCCCTTTAGGGCCTGCACTGTGTCCACCTCACCGGCCACATGGGCTGTCTTTCACTTCCTCCAGTAGGCCACCATCTTCCCACTTAGACCCTCTGCACGTGCTGTCCTCTTGCCTGAAATACTTTTCCACCATCTCTTTGCCTGGCAAACTACTCGTCTCTCAAGTCTTTGCTTGTCAGTTCCTCCAGGAAGCCTTCCATGACCCCCAGTCTAAATCAGGTCCCCTGGTTATAGTCATTTCTCACATCCTTTACTTGTTTTTCAAAGCAGTGATCCCAATAGCAATTATGTAGTCATTCATGTGAGCATTGATTTAGTATTCATTTCCTCCAGTGGATTGTAAGCTCCATGAGAGCAAGGTCAGACTATTTTGGTCTCTGTTCTGTCACCACCACATGCTTAGCTTAGTACCTGCCACTTAGTAGTTGCTCAATAATATTTGTTGGATAAATGAATGAATGACCTCATTAATGTCACTTCTAATCCAGCCACTCACTTCCCTTGTATCTTGTGGTTCCCTAGAACTCCATGCCTGGAATATTTATCTATTGAGGATTTACTGACCACCTACTAAGTGCCAGGCACTGTAGTGGTAGGTACAGAAGACTCCAAGATAAATAGGACACAGTTTATTAGATAAATCTTCAAGGTTCCAGAATCCCACTCTCTGAGTAGACCTCGTAAGGTTCCAACTCACCACCTTGCCCTCACTGTACCTTTTCTTCACCCCCTTGAACACTCCAGATGTCCAATCTCCAAGTCTTTTTTTTTTTAATTAATTAATTATTTTTAGAGATGTGGGTCTCTCTTTACCATCCAAGTTGGATTGCAGTGGCTGTTCACAGGCACTGTCAGAGCTCGCTGAAGCCTCGAACTCCTGGGCTCAAGTGACCCTCCTGCCTCAGCCTGGCAAGTAGCTGGGACTATAGGCACATGCCACTGCACCTGGCCCAATCCCCAAGTCTATCAGTTCCTCCCTGGCTTTTCTTTCCTCCCCATCCATCCAGAGCTAGGCTTCAGTTCATTACTGTCTCCCCTGACTGGTTCCCTCTTGCCTTCCTGCCCCGCGATGGCACCCACAGTGCTGCACCCCACCCTTAGACCTATCAAACCATCCACCTGCTCAACCTGTACCCAGACAATCAAGTGCTGATCAAGAAAATAAAAATGCCCTTAACATTGTTGATTCCACAGATTTCAGGTCTTTTAGCAGGTACACCCAGCAGTGTATCAAAAGAGTAATAATACACCTTGATCAAGTTTAGCTTTGAGCTCATGAAGATAAGGAGATCTGTTCATACAAATTGCTGTGTAAACATTAAAGACCATCTCAGTACATTCTGGAAAAATATTTGAAAAAAATCTCTATCTGTTCTTCCTTTCCTGATCATTAAAACAAACAAACAAACAAACAAACAAAAAACCTCACCGAGCTAGGAATAAATAGAAAGAAACTTCCTTAATTCAACCTTTAAAAAGCTGTCTGGAGTCTGCAGCAAAGTTCATACTCAATGACAAAGTATTATAAAAAACATTCCTATTAAAGTCAGGAAATAGGCAAGGATATCTACTGTCACTGTTACCTAAATTCATGTCCTCTCAAATGCAGAAAGAAATGAAAAAAACATAAAAGGTACAAGCATTGGAAAAGAGAATGTGCATCTTGTACTGTCTGCAACTTAGCTGATTATCTACTTCGAAAACCCAGGAGACACTGAAAAACTACTCCTGACCCGAAAGAGGGCTATGGGCGGACCTATCTTCTGGACCTGTCTGGGCAGCTTCTCTCCAGTAGGGGAAGGTGACCGCAGCGGGATGAAGGACATAGGCCAGCGTGTGTCTGGCATCCACCATGATGTAGATGGGGGTCTGTGCCCACAAATGCATGTGCTTGCTTGTTTTTACAATTTCCTAGATGCCCCTTCCCAGAACCCCCCAGAGCTCCCTGATGCCACAAATCTAAATCCAGGGTACAGCATTCAAAACTTTGATGGGTCTGTCCTGCGTCATGTTGGCTGCTGGACCCCTCTGTTCTTAGTGAGCTCCCTCATCTCCCAAATATGCCACTCCCAGAGCCTGAGTCCCCTGGAATCTAGGTTCCGGATGCCTGCCGTCCTTCCCAGGACCCCTGAACAGGGAATACAAGGAGGCAAGTGGAAGGAGTCGAGGGGGACCCAGACACCAGCAACCTGGGCGAGGAGGAAGGGAAGCCCAGTCTGGGCAGATAAGGGGAGGGTACTTAGGGCTGGGAAGGGCGCAGGCTGATCCCTACCTGATGGCGTCCTCCAGGTGCCCCTCCCCCAGGAGCCGCAGGAACATGGCCTGGAGGTCGCTCCAGTACAACGTGCCCTGTTGGGAGCCTGGGGCCGGCTCATAGTTGACATCCTCGCTGACCACCAATAAGGAGTCCCCACATGCCTGGCAGGACCCTCGGAAGGCCACGTATCCCAAAAGGAAGGCTGGTGGGAGGCAAGATGGGGTTCTTCTTGTGCCCTCCTCTGAACTCCAGAAATCTCCCCCAGCCCAAGCCCTTCACTTCAGGGCAGAGGATGACTCACCCCCAGTGAAGATCAGTAGGGCCGTCAGGACCAGGTAGGGAGCAGCCCTTCGTCCTGCTGCTGCCCAGGGTATGAGGTTTTGCCGCCCTGGTCTAGAGCCCAGGGGCTCAGGGCCCCTCAGCTCCATGGGGCAGAAGTGGGCCAGCGGCTCGGCCCCCTCCTCCCCGTCTTCCCCTTCCTCCTCCAGGCGCCCCTGCTGGGGGCCTTCCACACGCTTGTAGATATTCTGAGAGGGTCGTGGGGACAGCTGTCGCTATAGAGGGCAGGGTGGGCATGAGATTGGGGGAAGGAGCCTGAAGGATGGGGAGGAATCTGGCAATAATGGGGCAGTGACTTTGGGGTGCCACATGAGCACAGGGTGGGGTGGGGAGGGGCTGAGAGGCAGCTAGAAGGGAGCGATAGAGGCGAGGAGAGGGGAGGCCAGGAAATTGGCCAGGAGGGCGAGCCTGAGGGTCTTGGGAGGGGCCTGAGGGACCTGGAGAGAAGGCCTAAGGTGTCCCCCAACCCCACCAGTCTTACCGCTCTCTGGAGTAGACCCCAAAGCCGATCCATGGTCGTGCCCCTTCCTGAACCCTGCGGGCTGTCCCCCCCACCCCCCAGTGATAAACCGTTTGTGGGAACCCCAGGAGGGCCCCTTATCAGTCCTGGCAGGCAGCCTGAGCCCAAGCTGCTCCCCCCCTAAGGGTGGGGGCACAGGCCTGGCCTCAGTCCAGCCTTCCAGACGTGGCCCCCCAGCCCAGGCCAGAGCACAAGGGGCTGTGCCCTCCCCTGCCAATCCCTCCACAGCCTCACTCCTGCCCACTCTCTGCAAAACAATCAATTTTTTGACGTTGGGGCAGACTTTGTCCTCTAGTTCCAGTCAGGGGTGGGGGAGGGGACCCGTTGGTGGGGGAAGGTGGAGATATGGATGCCCCCTCCCCTATCCTGCTTCCACTTCTCCCTGTGTCCTTGGGGACCCTTCCTAAGCCCCCCACACTTGAGGGTTCACCATGGTCATCTGCCCCTCCTCATCTGGCTGCAGGTCCCAGTACCCAGGCCCTGTAACACATTGGCTGTCCTCCCTGCCCTGACGCCTGCCCCAGTGGGATCCTAAGCTGGAGGCGCCACAGTGGTGTGACTTGGGGGTTTGGTCTGGCCATGTGGATGTCTGTCTCTGGAATCAGGCAGAAAGGCAGGTCTCAGACCCTCAGTGGCTGCTTGGGGAGGGACTGGCATGGGTGGGAACACATGGCCAGGCAGGACTAGTGAGTGTCCAGGGTGAGGGTCCTGGGGTCAGAGATCTGTGGGTCAGGGTTAAAGTGGGGGAGGTGGAAAGAGTCCTGCTCAAGGCGTGGGTCCTCCCTGAACACCAGCACCTCTTTGGTCACCACAGGACTTGGATCACATGGGTTTCTACCTCTTTTGGGGCTGGGACCCTCTGAGGGTCTAATGAAAAGCCAGGTAACCTCACCCCAGAAACACATCACAGGCGCAAACCGCTAAGTTTTACCTACAATTTCAGCCAAGGGGCACAGTACCCCAAGCCCCACCAAGGGTCCCAGAACGAATTCTGAATAGGAAGACTCAGGGGGTCTCCGCTGGAAAACCTCAGCTTCTACACAGGACCAGAGAGAAGGTCTGAGACGCTGGGGCACGCCAGTGCCCCAGTCCCTGCCCCATGCCTGTCATCGCCAAGAGCCCCGGGGAGGAAGGCACAGAGCAGCCCTGGCTCACCTGAGCGGCAGGTCCTAGGGAGCTCAGGCACTGCTCCTCTGACACGGGAGGCTGGTGTGCGGGCCCCGCCCATATCGGGCTTGGCCCCGCCCATCCCAGGTCCAGCCCACCGCGTGACCCTTTCTCCCGCAGCCCTTCCCGCCCCAGCTCGGCTCTCTGTCAGGTCCTCACTGCGTGGTCACCCCTGGGTCGCGGCCCCTCTGGAATCTGAAGAGTCCGTGGCTCCTGGGGCTGTGCCCTGTAGTGCATCGCGGGATCAGCGTGAGTGTAGGCGAGGCCCTCCCCTTGCCTCCCTCCCCTGCGCCCAGTCCCCACGACGCCAAACTTTTTTTTTTCTTAAAACATTTTTACTTCTTTTAATCCAGAAACATCACAGTTTAAGAAGACGAGAAAGAAAGAGGAGGGGGCTATGTAGACATGGGGGTTAGGGGGGTTCGATCTGCGCCTGTGGAGGCCCGGTGTGTGGGGTGGGGGCGCCTCAGGGGCACTTCCGCTCCACGCACTGCTTCCCGCCCTCCTCGTATTCCTGCTTGGAGATCCACATCTGCTGGAAAGTGCCCTGGGTGGAGGGGCGACATCGGCCGTCAGGGCGGCCCCCTTCGGAGCCTCCTGACTGGCTTCTGCCGCCCCTTGGGCCCACGTCCTTCCGCAGCCCCACCCCGCCCCGCCGCCTCCTCTGCGCGTCCAGCTGTCTCCTCTTTCGTGTGCGGAGGGGGAATACTTCCTTGGTGTCATTCAATCAAAAATTCATTCATTCAACCAGTGTTTATTGAGCATCCATCCGCCCTGAGCTCAGCGTTGCTCCTGAGCTGGGTGGCGGCTCCTAGAGCCCCCAGCCAGCCAACCAGCACCCAACATCCCTACACACATTCCTCCACTACAGGTGTCATCACGGCTTACAAATGTCACATCTCCCCCATCCCCAAGAAAACTCTTTCCTCCACCCTCATCATTCCGACACTCTGGCACCTGACCCCTACACATGCCTGTTAAAACTTGCCCCTTGAGGGTTCCTGTCCTGGTCAGCTCGGACTGTCCCTTCTCTTTGATGGTTGTACTGCCTCTGCTTGAAGGGTACTGTCCATCTGTCCCTGGATTTTGTCCTTGTCTCTCTTCTCCACTCAGAGAACAGCCTGCCTGGGCCATCCCATCCTCCTCCCTTTCCCCATCTCTTGCTCCAGAACTACATACCCACTGTCTCTTGGACACCTCCCCCTGAGTGTCCCAGGACCTCTGATCAACATGTCAACAACTGAGTTCACCATCTTCTGCCAAGCCTCACCCAAACCTGCTTCTTCCTTGCTCTTCCTTGCCCTGTACACCTATGCTGTTCAATGCAAGGGCCACTAGCCTCCTGTGGCACTTAAAATGTCCTCGGCCCACACTGAGATGTGCTCTAAGTGGAAAATATACACCAGATTTGGATGACTAAGTACAGAAAAACAAATGCAAAATAGCTCACTAATAATTTTTTTATATCGATCACACAGTGAAATGGTAAATTTTTAGATATATCAGATTAAACAAAATATATTTTTTCTTTTTTTTTTGGAGTTGGGGTCTTACTCTGTCACCCAGGCTAGAGTGCAGTGGTGTCATCATAGCTTATTATAACCACAAACTCCTGGGTTCAAGCAATCTTCCTGCCTCAGCCTGCCAAGTAGCTGGGACTACAGGTGCCGGCCACCACGCTCACTCAGCTAAATTTTTAAATATTTTTTGCGCAGACAGGGTCTTGGTATGTTGCCCAGGCTGATCTCCAACTCCTGGGCTTAAGCAATCCTCCTGCCTCAGCCTCCCAAAGTACTAGGATTACAGGTGTGAGCCACCATGCCCAGCCATAAAATATATTCTTAAAACTTAATTTTGCCTGTTTCTTGGTACTGTTTTTATTTTATCATTTGTACTCTTTTAAATATGGCCACCAGAAAATTTAAAATTACATATGTGGCTCACATTATGTTCCTGTTGGACAGCAGCCCTAGGCCCTGCTGTAGCTGGCATCCCAGGCCTCATCCTTGACTCTGTCTGTCCTTACCTCTTGTTTGCGGTGTCCACATTCTGCCAGCCACCTGCTGAGAGCCACTGCTCTGCGCTACACCAGTAGGAGTGGAGACCACAGTAGCCCTCTCCCTGCCTTCTGTCTGGCCCCATTCGATCTACTCTCCACTCTGCAGCCCAAGTGGGCCTCCTGAAAGCCAGATCCGCCTGTACCTGCCCTTTGCCCTTGGGCCTGCCTGGCTCTCCCCACCCCCTGAGCTCCCTCTCTTCCTCTCTGCCTCGTGAGCCCTCACTCTTCCAGTCTCAGCTTCAATGCTCCTTGAAGGCCCTTCAAGACCCCCCGTCAAGCCCTCTCTTGAAGGAACACCCCCACACTTTGTGGTGACTTTCTGTTTAATTATCTCAGCTCTAGATTATCCACTGCTCACACTGGGGGGACTGGGTCAGGCTCATCCACCTGTCTGCTTCAAGCACAGAGGAAGCCCAAAATAAGTTAGCCCCAAGCTAAGTTCAGGCTGTCAGCCTCCACCTTTCTGACTCTTGTTGCTCTCTCCTTGGGCAGCTCCCCTTCTAGTGGATGTCCTGCTTGTCTGTCGCGACCCCACTGTTCCTTTCTGTGCAGCTGGCACCCTCCAGATGCCGTTTGCACTCAGCTCCCGGCTCAACATCTTGCCTCTGCCCCAGCAGCAGGTCCAGACTGAACTCGCCTGCCTTCATTTCTAGTTGCCCCTTGCTTTCCAGCCCGTCCCCACCGCCACCCACACTATGACTCCAGGACAACAGGAAGAGCCTCCTTGCAAGGTTCCTGTGACCCCAGCTCATATCCTGATCCCAAAGACTGACAGTCCTTCCAATCATGCCTGTGACCATCACATTACTCCCTTGCCCCAAACCCACAGTGTCTCCCCTCTGCTGACTGAGCAGGAAGGGCAGCTCACCACAATCTCACCCCAACCAATCTCTCCAGCTTCCTGTCCCTGTGCCCCCCGCCTTGTGTCCTAACGGAGCATTCACCTTCTGGGAACACTCACGGACTGCCTTTTCTCCAAAATAAATGTTTGTTGAATGAATGTATGAACAAATGAGGAGGCAGGCAAAGCAGTGGGGGCTGTCTGGGGCTTCCCTGCCCCACATTAAGCGCTAGACCAGGTCCCTCCCTCTCACCAGTGAGGCCAGGATGGAGCCCCCGATCCAGGGGCTGAACTTGCGCTCCATGGTGCTGTTGCTGGCGATGAGCTTCAGACGCATGCTCTGTGGGTGAAAAGGGGCTGGGGGAAGCAGACACCCAGGTCCTGGGGAGGGACAGGGCCTAGGGGACCAGGGGAAGACTGGGAAGCCACAGGGGCAGGGGGCCTGCTCAGGGCAAGGACACTCCATGTATGGGAAGGAGGAAGGTCTTAGACTGGAGTCCAGGGCCCAGGTCAGGCTGGGCTCCTACCGGTGGGGTCTTCTGCGAAAGCTCTCGATTGAGCCTGTCTGTGAAGCCCTGCAGCAGTGTGTTCCCGCCAGTGACAATGACACTGCCATAGAGGCCCTGAGAGCAGGGAGGAGTGAGCCTGTAGGAACAGCACCCCCACCCCCACCCCACCCTCCTGTCTCCCCACTACTCCGGGGCCCCACTGCCCAGCCTCAGGCTCGGGCCTCACCGGGCGAATGTCGATGTCACACATGCCGATGCTGGTGGTCACCACGTGGCCCACGCCTAACATGGTGTTCCCTGACAGGCCCTGTTGAGAAAGGTGACTAGGGCTTTGGGCCTCCACTCTCTAGGATCCAGGGACCCCAGCCAGCACCCACTTCAGCGCCTGCCACCCAGCCAACCTTGACATTGGAGGGATCAAACAGGCCCTCGGGGATGCGGAGCCGCTCGGCGCCGTAGTCTGTGTTGTAGCCGTTGGGCATCTCGTAATGCACTGTGGGCATCTGCGCGGCCACCCTGCCCATGAGAGAGCAAGACTTTGCCTGGGGCGCTGGAGAAGGACCAGGGAGGGTGGGCAGTGCCAGAGGTCCCCCTGAGCCCCAGTTCTGCCCTCTTCCCCGCCCCCCAACCCCCAGCCCCCAGCCCACTCACTGCTCATCGTAGGGGGAGTCTGAGACCTGTAGCACCGAGGCCTGGAAGTCTTGGATCACCTCCTGAGAACCCAGGGAGGGGTGAGGGCCTGGATTCCTCCTGAGTACCCCCAACCATGCCCCACCAGCAAGGCCTCTGTCCCACCCCCTGTTCATGGCAACAGACTAGGAGCTGGGGAGGGGGGCTTCGGGAGACCCTCGCCAGCGCCTCACATTGCACATGTAGTTGTGCCAGGACTTGGAGACCTGGGGTAGCTTCTCCTTCTTCTTCCAGTTTGGGGGGGCTCCCTCCCGTACAGGCTCCTGTGGGGGCACAGCCTGTGAGCACCTTTCCCCAGCCACTTGTTAAGTGCAAGTGTCACATGACGCTCACAGCAGCCCTGTCTGCTCTTGTTCCACTTTACAGGAGAGAAAACTGAAGCTCAGGGAGCTTTCAAACATCCTGCTGCTGGTCACACAGCTCTTACATGGCAGGGGCAGAACTTGAACCTGGGTCTGTTGGACCCCAGAACCCACCAAACTGGCTCTCACACATGCCTCTGCCAGCTGGTTGCATGACCTTGGCCATGTCCCTTAGCCTGTCTGGATCTCTGATGCCTCGATTGTAAAATGAGGAACCAGACCCAGGGTCCTCTGGGGGCCCTGCTGCTCTCTGCTGTGATATCTTGTGGGCCAGTGGGCCAGCGGCCACAGGGCGAGTGCCCAGGACCGTATGGTGGCAGCTCAGGCTGCCCAGAGGCTCCACCTTTGCTGCGATCATATAAGGTGGAATGATGTCAATGGCCATTTCCTGGAAGAGCTCCCGGCACTGCATGGAGATGAAGTCTCCTGCTAGGGGTGACTTGACGATGCCTGGAAGGGGAAGCACTGTCAGGACCTGGTCCTCCTGAGGCACCCCCGACCCCTGCCAAGGCCCCACCTTGCTGCAGGACGTAGCCATCATGCACTGGAATCGCTGTGGTGTGGGTGGCCCCACTGTCCAGCACGAGGCCCGTGGAGCGCCCGTTTGCAAAGCTGGCGTGGGATGGGTAGGTCAAAGAGACAGCAGCAGTAAGTGAGGGGCTGGGACCCAGGTCTGGCCTGGTCACTCTCTGCTCCACCAGGGTCCAGCCCATCCCCAGTCTGTAAATTCTTGTGGTTTGTGACCCATCTCCTGGAGAAAGGCTCTGAGATTCCAGTACCTTCTTCCCTAAGTTACAACTTCCCTAAGTTTTTCCTTCTGAACCCCTGGTGTCTCTTTGGTTTTGTGTCCTGTGGACTCCCTGAAATTAGGGTCCATATTGCCCCAGGGCCTAGCACAGGGTTCAATGCAAGGCGGATCCTGAAGAAAGTCAATGCTGATTGGCTGCTTGGGAAGGAACTGCCTCCGTGTCCTACACTCATCCCTCCTCTATCCTGCCCCAGCCCCTGCTGTCTCCTTGGCCACTTCGCTCAGCTCGGCTTGATCTAAGAAAAGGGACAGGGTTGTTGGTCTGGTCCCAGGGTCTGAAGCGCTCAGCCTGGGCCTTCTGCATGAACGGGGCTGAGGGAGGCATCTGCCCATCGGGACACTGATCTCCAGAGAACCAGGCCCAGCTCCCAGCTCAGCACATGGCACCCCACCCTGGCCCTCCACCCAGGCAGAGCAGCTCGGCCCAGAGGATACGCCGTGAGCACAGCCGTCTTGCATAAGAAGAAGGCAGGAATGTTGTACTGCTCGAACATCAGCTCTGTCAGCTTCTCCCGCTTGGCCCGCGTGTTCCACTGGGGAGAAAGTGAGGGACAGGAGGATTCAGGATGGGAGAGGCACAGACCCATGAGCACATGTACACACACACACACACACACACACACACACACACGCACTCACACTCACATACACACACGTTCACTCATACACATACACTCACAGATGCACATATATTCACACTCACCCACACCCACACTCATATGCATACACACACATTCATGCATATGCACTCACACACACATACACGTACATTCACACACACACACACACACACACACACACAAGCACATATATACATGTAACTTGAACTGGGGGCCATAGGTCAAGCCGCTTGACCTACATAGACCTTTTTTTTTCTTCTTTTTTTCAGACGATGTCTTACTCCATTGCCCTGGTAGAGTGCAGTGGTGTGATCACAACTCACTGCAACCTCAAACTCCTGGGCTCAAGTGATCCTCCTGCCTCAGCCTCCTGAGTAGCTGGGACTACAAGTATATACCATCACATCCTACTAATTTTTCTATTTTTTTATAGAGACAGGGTCTTGCTCTCACTTAGGCTGGTCTCAAACTCCTGACCTCAAGCAATTGCCTCTCCTCGACCTCCTAACGTGCTAGGATCACAGGCATGAGCCACCACGCCCGGCCCCCACACAGACCTTTAGAATGTGAGAAGTATAAAGAATTTTGAAGATCACAGCCCAAACCAAGCTGAAGGAAACAAAACTCAGAGAGGAAGAATGACTTGCCCAAGACCACACAGAAAGCTCTTGACAAAGCTGGGTCTACAGTTACAGTCCCTTGACACCTGGCTCAGGGTTCCTTGTACAGGACATACTTCAGGCTCTGCCACTCCAGTCCCCAGTACACCCCACTTCCCCATTCCAATCATCTCAGAGGTAAGACAGCTGGGGAAGAGGATTTCTGGGTAGTAATGATAGATTGAGTACAAACATCTAATGTTATTCCCCGCCCAAGATCTCAGCAAAACTATAATAAAAGGGCAATTTTAAAAGACATAAACCCATAAAAGACAACAAGCACATGAAAAGATGCTCAACATTGTTAGCCATCAGGGAGATGCAAATCCAAGCATGATAAGGTACTGCTTCACACCTACTGGAGTGATGATAATAATTAAAAAACAAAAACAGAAAATAACAAGTGTTGGCAAGGATGTGCAGGAATCAGAACTCTCACACATTGCTGGTGAGAATGAAAAATAGTTTAGCCATTGTGGAAAACAGTTGATAATTCCTCAAAAAAGTAAACATAGAATTACCGTATGATCCCAGCAATCCCACTCCTAGTTATATACCCAAAATAATTGAAAACAGGTACTCAAACAAATCTTTGTAGACAAATGTACATAACAGCACTATCTACAATAGCCAAAAGGTAGACAAAATCCAAATGTCCATCAGTGAATGAATGGATAACTAGTGATGATGGTTGCACAACATTGTGAAAGTTTTTTGTTTGCTTTTGTTTTTGTTTTAAGAGACAGGGTCTCACTGTCACCCAGGCTGCAGTGCAGTGGTGCAAACATAGGTCACTGTAACCTTGAAACTCTGGGCTCAAACAATCTTCCTGCCTCAGCCTCCTGAGTAGCTAGGACTGTAGGTGTGCACCATCATGCCTGGCTAATTTTTTTTTTTTAATTTTTATAGAGACAGGGTCTCACTATGTTGCCCAGGCTGGTCTTGAACTCCTGGCCTCAATCAACCCTCCTGCCTCAGACTCTCAAAGTGCTAGGATTATAGGTGTGAGCCACTGCACCCAGCCCACATTGTGAATGTATTAAATGCCACTCTCCAGCACAAAGAAATGATAAATATTTGAGGTGATGGATATGTTAATCACCCTGATTGGATCATCATACATTATATACATGTATCGAAATATCACACTATACCCCATAAATATGTACAGTTATTATGTTGATTAAATGTAATGAAAGTGTAAAAGTCACTGAATTGTTAACTTTAAAAAGGTTAATTTTATGTTAATGCATTTTATTTCCAGGAAAAAAAGACAGATAAGTCTTCAGGTTGGGAGCAATAAGGTGAAAACAGCAACAAAATTTTGAAGGCTGAAAAGCAGACAGGTGAGTGGTAACTGACTTAACAGATTCAAGAATGCTGACTCCTAAGCCAGGAGCGGAAAAAGCCAGGAACAACCTGTGTTTAACCGGAGAACTCTGAAAGTGCTTAGGAATTAGCAGTTTCTGGTACTTCTGGAAGTGGTGGTGAAAGGAAAGCTAAAATAAAATTGTTTAAAACTGTATAAGTAACAGATTCCTAAGCTCTCTTCTCAACTCTATGTCACTGGGCTATCACTCACCCCAGTTTCAGAAGACTGGAAGTTTAATCTCTGTAAAGAAAAAACTGAGAATCTCTAAACTGGTAGGACACTTTATAGAGTTTGGAGTGAGGGATTTATACTTAAAACAGGGGAATTAAGTGATGCCATACATATTGAATGTTGAGAACACCAGCCCCCTTCCATCACTTGGCTCCAAGAAAGGAGGCAGCCAGGCCTGTCTTCAGGGTGTAAGTCCGTGGGATCCCATCAAAAATATGATGATGGCTGAGCACAGGGGCTCACGCCTATAATCCCAGATATTCAGGAGGCTGAATTGGGAGGATCGCTTGAGGCCAGGAGTTTGAGACTAGCCTGAGCAACACAGCAAGACCCCTCTTTAAATAAATACATAAATAAAAATTAGGCATGGTGGTACAAGACTGTAGACCCAGTTACTCGGGAGGCGGAGCAGGGAGGATCACTTGAGCCCAGGAATTCAAGGCTGCAGTGAGCTATTATTGGGTCACTGCACTCCATCCAGCCTGGGTGACACAGTGGACCCTGTCTCTAAAACAAACAAACAAACAAAAAACCCTAAAGAACCCAGTATCAGAGGCCAAAAAGCAACCTAGTTAGATCATTGTATAGCAAAGATCACAGTCAACAACCCCCATACCTGACACACACAGAGCTTCTAATCAGCTTTTTAGTCCTCTACCCTTAAACATAAGCAGACAACCAAAGATTTGCAGAAATCTGGGAAAAGCCTGCAAAATGAGATAGAGACTCCTCACAAATAGCAGGAAAAAAGCAACTTGGGAGAACAGAGATTATTATGCAGGAGGATGAAAACTTCCAAAAGCAAAAAACAAAACTAGTAATAGTCTCAGTAAGATTAAAGATGATACTGCACCCATGAAACAAGAATAGGATACTCAAGGGGGCCGGGCGCGGTGGCTCACGCCTGTAATCCTAGCACTCTGGGAGGCCGAGGTGGGCGGATCGTTCTGAGCTCAGGAGTTCAAGACCAGCCTGAGCAAGAGCGAGACCCCGTCTCTACCAAAAATAGAAAGAAATTAAT
>CAUYSK010029022.1:0-30179 GCA_963575035.1 Avahi laniger | reverse complement strand
TAAAATAATTTAAAGAGGTTTATTCTGAGCCCAATTTGAGGAACGTGGCCCAGAACCATGACGAAGAGGCCTTGAGCAAGTGGACTCGCTGTGGTTGGGAAACAGTTTGGTTTACACATTTCAGGGATCCAGGAATTACTGGCAAAGTCACAAATCAATACATGGAAGGCACACATTGATTTTGCCCCAAAAGTTGGGACATCTTAAAGCAGGGGCTTACAAGTTATGGGTTGGTTTAAAGACTTTTTGACTTATAATTGATTAAAGAAGTGTAGCTTTGCCTAAAGGCTTAGAGTGTTTTAAGTTAAGAAAAGGGGGTCTGTTAACAATAGAAAGCTACCATCCATATATTTGTTGTTCAAACTGAGTTTTTGCAGGTTTGTTTGTATAGCCTTAAGCCTCTTAATGAGTTACAAAGGATGTCTCTAAGAACAGAGCGGGGTATGATGACGCATGTCTGACTTCCTTTCTCATGGCCAGTAACTCAGTTTTAGGGTATCACCTGGGCCAAACAGGGTCCATTCAGTCAGCCCATGGGCGGCGGGGGCTTAAGATTTTATTTTAGTTCACAGACACAACAAAATGATAGCCTATATGTGCAATTGAAAAATAATGACATTATTTGACATGCTTGAATAATATGTTTGTAAATTTTAAGTTATCATGAATCCTGAAATCCTCAAAGAATATGGGCCTGGGGTCATCTCTTAATTAAGCAGAAACTGAAATAGAGACAAGCAAGTAAAAATGTCATATGATTTAAAAATCTAACTGATAAAAGGCAGATCAATACAAGTTTACAAGCATGTATAGGAGAAAATCACAGAGTGGTCACCTGGTATCCCAGAGGTGCCCGGGCACTTATATGCCCTTATATTAGAGAAAAGACAGAGAAAATATAGGTAATTCCATTGAGGGGCAATAAATTAATACTAGGGAGACTGAATGAATTGGGGAACATATTATAAATATACTTCTAATATGAGTATAGGTAAATTTAAATTTCCCCCTGAAATTTTGATAATTTGAGTTTGTAAAACAAATTGATCACAGGCAGATTAACAGGGAAAAAGTATACAAGCTTTATTACTGTGTATGTGTGCATGGAAATCATACAAAATATAAAATCTCAAAGGGAGAAAAGATTGGTTGATGCTCTTATATCATCTTGAGGTTACAGAAATAGAGGTTCTCAGAGTAGCAACAGAAGTTATAATGGTGTGATATGAGAGACCAAGATAAAAGCCACCTTATCAAGTAAAATAAAACCTAAGGTTAAGAAAACAAAAGAAGTACCTATGGGCAAAAGGGATCAGGGCTTGGCTGGAGTGACAACTTTCTAAATTCCTACAGCTGTAAGAAAAACCACATTCTTACACTCTTGCTGAACTCCCCGACGATAGGTATTACATGGCAAAATGTCAGACTCTTCTGAACTCTGATTTATGACACAGACCACTACAACTCTGACTGGACAGAGGACAAGCCTTATAAACATTCTTTCGTAATATATAACTGCAGAACTCAATCCAGTGTTAGCCAGCCTTCAGAGACTGCACAAACTCTCTTTGTGTCTCCTGGTTCACTTCTTGATGTAAAGAGCCAAATTCCACCTAAATTTAATGCTAAAACCTTGCCACAAAGGGAATATGGGAACTATGTTACATGTATATATATGTTTGCACATTGCACACTCCCCTCAAAAATATGTAGTTTTCCCAAACCTGCTGAATATGTATGACTCTATTATGTAATGCAGACTCTGTGAGGCATAAAAGCCAACCTGCCTTTTCCCTCTTTGAAAAAGAGCACCTTCAGTTCACATCTGAGACTGTCTATTCCAGGTGTGCAAACTGACATTGCCAATACAACTCTCCTTCTACTACTTAAGCATCATGGGGGTCTTTCAGAAGACGACAGCCAGACAACGTAGGGGCCAAGGAAAACCTTTCCCTTTTTTCTCTGAAAGTTTGCTGAAAAATCAACTGAAAAAGAGAAGACTAATAAGATAAATGGCATGCAAATTTATTAGTGTGTATGAAGAAAAACCACAGTATGACCACATATCATAATGGGACCCAGACACTCATATAGCCTTATTTCAGAGGAGGAGGAATGGAGAATGTAGGTAATTCTGTTGAGGGATAATAAATGACTACTAAGGAGAATGAATGGATTGGGGAATAGAGAATAACTTGTAAATGAATCCCTTAAGAAACTGAATGACCCTGATGGGCAGATATTATCTTGTGAAAGGGTCTATTCAGAGGTAGTTACATTCATGGCCTTCTTTTCTGCAATAGATGATAAGATAACTGGTAAGGGAAGAAAAACCAATTTTTCTGCTTAGTGGGTTCCTTGGGTCTTTAGGTAAAAATGGACAACCTCTCTTTCAGTGTCTGTTGAACTTTAAAGGCGTTTAATTCTAAATACTCATTATACCAGGAGCCATATTTTGGGCTGAGGTTCCTTGTGCTCCCTCACAAGTTATGGGAGGGAGAGAAGAGGAAAGTCTAGCTTGCAAAGGTGATCTTTTTGTGTGAATGAAATCTCAAAGGTAGCCGCTCTCAAAAAGAATAGATGGCAGTGCCTGGTAATGTTTCTGGCAGACTTTTAAATATGTCAGGCTGTCCATTAATGTTTCCTAGATCTCAAGGGTGGCGAGAAGAGAAAGCCTGTTGGTATATCTTGTTTATTTTCTTTCCTCTACAGATGTAAATCTTCTTCAGAAAAGTTAGATTTTCAGCTATTCTTATATTTCTAGCCCTTCTGAATAGTTATTGTGAAACATGTCAAAGAAGTGTATTTTGGGATTGAATATTTTTTTTACCTTCATAAGGAAATATAGTAGACATGACATGGCAGAATATGCTGTGTTTTTGTGGTTCTCTGTTATTTTTTAAATTAACAAATAAGAAATTGTATATATTTATCATATACAAGTTGTTGTTTTGAAATATCATACATTGTGGACAGGCTAAATGAAGGTGCTGTTTTGAAGATTTGTTAGTAGTTATATTCAACCTAAATAAAGACACAGGTGTATTAATAATTATGGTTTACAGGTTTACAAAAGTGAATACAAAAGCTATTATTTTTGACAAACAAATCGCACAGCTCTCTACATTTGTCCTTTTAATTCCATTCTTTAATCCCTTGCTCAACAGCCTTGAGCAAGACTGTTCACCAAAATAAGAAGTCTCCACTTCTGATCTCACATCATTGATGTGATTTCCAGAGAAACTTCACTGTGGTCTTTGGTCAACTTAGGTCTGGTCTCATATTTGATTCTTGCAACTTCTTATGGTTAGCCTGTGTAAATTAAAAACCAAATAATCTATCGTTTAATGTAATTTATTATTCTAGAGTTGTTTGTTTCATTTTTAAAAAATTTATCTCATTCATCGAAGTATGAGCTGGGCAGGAATGATGTCAATTTAATTCAATTATAACCCTGGCACAGCTGACACTTAGAAAATTTGTCTGTTTCATAAACTGTAATACTAATGGCAGGTGTTAGGGTGAAAAACCCTACTAGGTGCTCACAGCATGGGTGGAGAAAGATTTCTCATGAAGAAATAAAGATATATAAAAGTATAAAGTTTATTTTCTCAGAAGGATAGAGTGAAAGCTAGAGGGGAAAGAGGGGGAGGGGAAAAGTGAGCAGGGAGTAGAGGTGGCAGCCCAAAGAGAGAGGAGGGGTGCCAGCAGTGAAGCCAAGTGGCTTACTGATTTAAAGGGGGGAAGAAGGGAAAAAAATGGTGATGGTTGTCAGTTGATAACAAATGTTAGCAGGAAGATAACAAAAACTGCAAGGATGTCAAAGTCCAAGAGCTGGTTTCCTGCCTTTCCTTGGAGAAGGGATTATCACAGGAGATGTGACTCTGTCCTCAAGATATGATTGGGGATTGGAGCTCTTTTTTCTGCTGTTTACTCTGGAACTCTGTAAAAGAAGATTCTCAAAAAACAATTTTGAAAGAAAAAGATTTACATCTCCCTTCAGTTCATTCAGCTCTTTTCAGAAGTTGTGCAAAACACAACTCCTGCAGAGTGCCTGTTAGTGACAGAACTGATAGGATTGATCTTTAACTATTACTGGAGAACTACAGAATTAAGTATTTTCCTGTTATTTTTGCAGGTTGCCCCTTTCAATAGCTATTCCTACTAATTTGAAAATTACAAAGGATCTCAATCCACAGAATAGATTATATGAAAAGTTGGAAATTGGGCAAAGGAGATGAACAGAAACTTTGCAAAAGAAGACAGAATAATGGCCAAAAAACATATGAAAAAATGCTCAACATCTCTAATCATCAGGGAAATGCAAATCAAAACCACAATGAGATATCACTTATCTCCAGTAAGATTGGCCTTTATCAAAAAGACCCAAAACAGCAAATGTTGGCATGGATGCGGAGAGGTAGGAACACTCATACACTGCTGGTGGGACTGCAAATTAGTGCAACCTCTGTGGAAAGGAATATGGAGATACCTCAATGAGATACAAGTAGAACTACCATTTGACCCAGCAATCCCATTACTGGGCATCTACCCAAAAGAGCAAAAGTCACTCTATGAAAAAGATACCTGCACTCGAATGTTCATAGCAGCGCAATTCACAATTGCAAAGATGTGGAAAAAACCCAAGTGTCCATCGATACATGAGTGGATTAATAAACTGTGGTATATGTATGCAATGGAGTGTTATTCAGCTTTAAGCAACAACGGTGATATAGCACCTCTTATATACTCCTGGAAAGGGCTGCAACATATTCTACTAAGTGAGGTATTCCAAAAATGGAAAAACAAGCACCACATGTACTCACCATCAAATTGGTATTAACTGATCAACACCTAAGTGTATATATAAGAATAACATCTATTGGATGTTGGTCGGTGGGGGAGGAGGGAGGAGGGGACGAGCATATGCATACACAAAGAGTGCAATGCGCACCATGCAAAGGATGTACATATTTGAAACTTGAACTGGGGGGGGAGGGGAGGCAAGGGCAACACACGTAACCTAAACAACTGTACCCCCATATTATGCTGAAATAAAAAAAAAAGAATACCTGCCTTACAAACTCCTGTTAGGGCAAGGGCCTGAAATAAAAAAGTTTATAATTTTATCAAGTTATCATATTTTTATTGGCTCTATTTCCACTAGTTTCCCTCTGTCATATGCCATTTATCTATCTCTTTTCTTAATCTACTTCCATCTAATTTCTTCTAGCTCATATTTATTGTAATATTCCTTGAATACTTTGCAGCGTTTGATCAGATTGTCCAATACTTCATCCCAAACTCTCTTGTCCCTTCATTTCATTATTCTGCATTGCTATGATCTGAATGTTGGTGTCCCCCCAAAATTCATGTTTAAAACCTATTCACCAATGTGATGGCATGAGGAGGTGGGGCATTTAGGAAGTGCTTAGACCATGATGGTGCAGTCCCCATGAATGGGGCTATAAGAGGCCCCAGAGAATTGCCCTGCCCTTTTCCCACCATGTGAGGATAGAGGGAGAAGGTGCCGTCTATGATCTAGGAAACAGGATCTCGCCAGACACTGAATCTGCCACTACATTGATTTTGGATTTCTCTGTGTCCAGAACTGGTAGAAATAAATTTCTGTTGTTTATAAGCTACCCAGTCTATGGTATTTGTTACAGCAACCAGAAAGGAGTAAGACATACATTGTCCTGGGTAAGCCTTCTTATCATTATCTCAATCAGCTGATTTGTTATCACAGCTTCATCTGATAATAATCTAACAGTGATGTCAGAATATATACAGTCTTCCACTCCTATCATTTAACCCACAAGAAAACTGGCAGCCTCAATGCTAAGTGACTTGGCCAAGATAATATGGGTAGTAACTTCCAAAAACACCAGGTTTATGAAGCCAAGGCCAGGATGCTTTCTACTTTGTTTCACAGCTTCTCTCAAAGCCTGATTTCTAACTCAACCTCGAATATTTCAACCTGCCCATGAGAAAATTTTACTTGGATTTCCTGTTTTCACTTGAAAATAAATAAGCACATAGGCATTCTTAATATATTAGCTGTTATTCAAATCCTTGTGTACAACATCACTATTTCTGTCATTGACTCAATTCTCTCAGTTATCTTAAATAAACAAGTCTTATAATTAAAATCCCTTTATCACAAAGCCCTGTTGGTATCTGACATTTATCTTGTCCTCTATTCTACTGTTTTTACCATTGGAGTCAAAGATCTCTTCAGTCTAGTTACTGTCTAACCTAAAGTTTCTTTAGTGTTTTCCAGATGTCCCCTTTATTCAACCCCACATCAATATCACAGTCCAAGAAGTCCTCTATTATGTCACATTCTCAAATACTGCATTTCTCTATCTCCTTCAATATGGGCCCAAAAAATGTTGCATGTCATAGATATTCAAAAAATATTTATTGAATTGTGATTTTTTAAAAAAAATCAAACTAGACACATTCTCATAAATTAAAGTTATAGGATTATTTTAATAATGTTTAGTAACTCTTAGACTTCATACATTGAAAAGATTTGTTGAAAAATCAACTCACAGTGGATAACAGACTTAAATCTAAGGCATGAAACTATAAGAATTTTAGAGAAAAACGTTGGAAACATTCTTCTGGACATTGGTCTAGGCAAAGAATTTATGAAGAAGACCCCAAAGGCAATCACAGTAACAACAATAATAAATAAATGGGACCTGATCAAATTAAAAAGCTTCTGCACAGCAAAAGAAACTGTCATGAGAGCAAACAGACAACCTTCAGAATGGGAGAAAATATTCGCATGCTACACATCCAGTAAAGGGCTGATAACTAGAATCTATTTAGAACTCAGGAAAATCAGCAAGAAAAAAATCAAACAACCATATCAAAAAGTGGGTAAAGGACATGAATAGAAACTAAAACTTTTAAAAAAAAGACAGAATAACGGCCAACAAATATATGGAAAAATGCTCGACATCTCTAATCATCAGGGAAATGCAAATTAAAATTACAATGAGATATCATTTATCTCCAGTGAGAATGGCCTTTATCAAAAAGTCCCAAAATATTAAATGTTGGTGTGGATGCAGAGAGACAGGAACACTCATACACTGCTGGTGGGACTACAAACTAGTACAAACTCTGTGGAAAGCAATATGGAGACACCTCAAACAGATATAAGTAGAACTACCATTTGACCGAGCAATCCCATTACCGGGCATCTACCCAAAAGAACAAAAAACATTCTATAAAAAAGACATCTGCACTTGAATGTTTATAGCTGCACAATTCACAATGGCAAAGATGTGGAAACAACCCAAGTGCCCATCAATACATGAGTGGATTAATAAAATGTGGTATATGTATACCATGGAGTACTATTCAGCTCTAAGAAACAATGGTGATATAGCACCTCTTGTATTCTCCTGGATAGAGCTGGAACCCATTCTACTAAGTGAAGTATTCCAAGAATGGAAAAATAAGCACCACGTGTACTCACCATCAAATTGATTTCACTGATCAACACCTAAGTGCACATATAGGAATAACATTAATCAGGTGTCGGGCAGATGGGAGGGGGAGGAGGGGTGGGTATATGCATACATAATGAGTGCGATGTGCACCATCTGGGGGATGGACACACTTGAAGCTCTGACTTGGGGCAGGGGGCAAGGCAAAATACATAACCTAAACATTTGTACCCCCATAGTGTGCTGAAATAAAAAGAAAAAAGAGAAAAGGTTTGTTGAAAAGCTTTTAAAAATGTTTAATATGGATGGGGGAAAAGTAGTATATTACGTGCAAAGCAAATGATTTTCTGTTTGTATTTTTGTAAAAAATACTATATGCTTTATTTTAAATATATTTCTTTTAGCCCAATTAAAATAAATGTAATACATGCTCATTTGAAAAAAAAATTCAGATAATAAAGAAAGTTTAAGGAGAAAAGTAAAATATCATTTCTTTCTCTAGTTAATCATTGATTCACAACTTGATCTGTAGATTCAACATAATCTCAATCAAAAGCAAGTTATTATGTGGACATTGACAAATTGATTCTAAAGTTTATCTGGAGAAGCAAAAGACCCAGAATAGCCAACTCAGTATTGAAGGAGAAAGACAAAGTCAGAGGACTGACATTACCTGACTTCAAAGCTATAGTAACCAAGATAGTATGGCTGTGGTCCCCAACTCCATGAAACTTAGGAACCGGGGGGCCACAGAGCAGAAGGTAGGCATTGAGCAAGTGAAGCTTAATCTATATTTATGGCTGCTCCCCATGGCTTGCATCACCGCCTGAATTCTGCCCTCACCTTCCCCCAATACTGGAAAAACTGTCTTTCATGAAACTGGTCTCTAGTGCCAAAAATGTTGGGGAGCACTGGAATATAGTATTGGTGAAAGAATAGACAAATACATCAATGGAACTGAGTGATGAGCTCAGAAATGGACCCACACATATACAGTCAACTGATCTTTCACAAAGGAGGAAAGGCAATTCAATGGAGAAAGGATAGTCTTTTCAACAGATTGTGCTGGGACAACTGGACATCCACTCGCAGAAAAAAAAAATGAATCTAGACATAGATTTTGCACCCTTCACAAAAATTAACTCAAAATGGATCAGAGACCTAAATGTAAAATACAAAATTATAAAAATCCTAGAAGATAACATAGGAGAAAAAATAGATGACCTTGGGTATGGCAATGACTTTTTAGATATAACATCAAAGGCACAATCCGTAAAAGAAATAACTGATAAGCTACGCTTCATTAAAATTTAAAACTTCTGCTCTGTGAAAGATTATATCAAGAGAATGAAAAGACAAGCCACAGACTGTGAGAAAGTATTTGTAGAAGAAACATATGATAAAGGATTGTTATTCAGAATATACAAAAAAACTATTAAAACTCATTAAGAAAATGAATCACTCGATTAAAAATGGGCAAAAGACCCGAACAGACACCACACCAAAGAGGAAACACAGATGGTAAGCAAGCATATGAAATGATGTTCAACATGATGTCATTAGGGAATTTCAAATTAAAACAATGAGATGTCATTACACACCTATAAGAACTGCCAAAATCCAAAACAGTGACACCACCAAATTTTGGTGAGGATGTAGAGCAACAGGAAGTCTCATGCACTGCTGATGGGAATACAAAATGGTATAGCACTTGGAAGACAGTTTTGCAGTTTCTTGTAAGACTAAACATACTGTCAGACTATATGATCCAGCAGTCAGGTTCCTTGGTATTTACTGTTAGGCAGGGACCAAATCTGCAGATGGCAGATACAGGCCAGGAGGGCGGTTCCTAGGGGTGGAAAAGGGGAGGGGGGAACCAATCAGGAGAAGGGACTGCAGGAAAATGCAGAACACCTGACAATCATTTATATTAATCATCTGGTAAGATCCCATATCTCCTGTAAGCCCTTCCCCAGACCAGGCCAAAAAAAGGAAACCACCTGGAAGTCCTTAACGTCTTTGTCCACTTGTGGAGACTGACCCCTCCTCTCTCTGGAATGTATTTTCGCTTTGTGGAGCTGCCTTCCTTTCTGCAATAAAAGCTGTTTATGCGGAATTGCTTCCTGTCTGTGATCACTCCGTCTCACCGGCCTGCTTTTGATTTTTCCAAGCAAGGAGCCAAAGAACCAAGACAACAGTCTGTCAAGAGGCCAGACCTGACATTTACCTAAATGAACAAATTGAAAACTTATGCCCGGATAAAATCTGCACATGAATATGTATAGCAGCTTTATTCACAACGTCTAAAACTTGGAAGCAACCAGGATGTCTTTCGGTAGGTAAATGGATAAAGTAAATTGTGGTATATCCAGACAATGAAATATCATTCAGTGCTATACAGAAATGAGCCATCAAGCCACGAAAAGACATGCAGGAAACTTAAATGCATATTACTAAGTGAAAGAAGCTAATATGAAAAGGCTACATACTATATGATTCCAACTATATGACATTCTAGGGAAACAAAAATGAAAACAAAATATTGAGGCAGTAAAAAGATCAGTGATTGCCAGAAGTTAGGGGCAAGGGAGGAATGAATAGGCAGAGCACAGAAAATTTTTAGGGCAGTAAAATTATTCTGTTTGATACTACAATGTTGCATACATGCCCTTGTGCATTTGTCAAACCCATAGAATGTACATAACCAAGAATGAACCCTAATGTAAACTATGGTCTTTGGATAATAATGCTGTATCTTTGTATGTTCAATTGCAACAAATGTACTTCTCTGGTACAGGATATCAAAAGCAGGCAAAGTTGTGTGTGTGTGAGGACACAGGGTATATGAGAACTCTCTGTACCTTCTGTTCAATTTTGCTGTCAACCTAAAACTGCTCTAAAAATAAAGTTTATTAATTAAGAAAACTTTAGAGTGTACATCTCTCTGTCTTCTTGATGAAGAGCAATTTCCAAGAAATGAAAAGAAATCACAAAGGTAAAATAATCAAGGGATCTGACTGTACTAAAAAAAAGAAGAACATATGCATATTTAAAAGTCAAACTACAATGTACAAAAGATACTTGTCCCAAATATCACTCATAATCTGATAATGTTCTTATTATATAAATCAATTTGAAAAACAAGTTTCAACTAAAAAAAGATTAAGTTCATGAAAGGAAAATTCACAGATGAAACATAAATCACTAATGAGCATATGAGAAAATGTTTCACTGCCCTTTAACCAAAGTGTAAAATACTGTTTACCACTTATCAAATTATTAATAATAAAAACTAAATGATAGAACTCAGTACTAATAAGGTAAAAGTGGCATGGATTCTCCTGTACACTACCATTGACATCATGTAGCAATAAACATTTTCTGAAAATCAACTTGACAAAAACTTTTGTTTTCTTATGCCTATTTGGCACTAATTAGGACATTAAGTCTAGAGTATAAGCTTATGTTTACTTTCTGATCACTTGGTGAGTATATATGTATATAAATTTTATGGAGGAAACTTAGTAATCTATGTCAATAGACAAAAAATTCTAAATGTATATATTCAAAGATTGTGAGATTTCAATTCTATAATTTAAGGATATAATTTGGCATGTGCACAAAGATTTATGTAGATAGGTAGATGATCTTTACAACAAAATTCATGACAGCAAAAAGAAAATTAGACACCTCTTGTAAGCCACTTCATATTTACTAAGTCTAATGTAGAAGTGGCACCATCCAAACAGGTGCAGGATGCATCGAGGAATTAATACCCCATGAGCAAGCTTTGACCAATAAGAGACAGGAATCAGAAGACGAATCACTCTGCCTTCCTTCCTTTTGCCGAGACAACATTTATGCCCCATTTAGAATATGTTCTGCAAGACTGAACAATCAATCATGTTTGATATTGAGCAGTGGTCAGCTCAGTAAATCATCCTTACTTTGACTCTCCTGACATCTTTGCCTCATTTTCCTTTTCGTTGTCATTTACCCTCTAGGGTGTGGACTAACTTATAAAGCTGTGGCACAAAAGGCTTTGCATTATGCATTGTTATCTGAGGAATTCCAAGCTACAAGAAAAGTGGAAATTCTAAATGTCCATCAATAGAAATTTAAGTTACACAGAAGTTAAAAAGGATGAGATAGATTCATTTGTATTGATACATGTGACAGATTAGATTTTCCAATAACAGTCTAGCATTATTTCTGCTCTTACTTCTTTTCCAGAATCTTTCTACTTTTCTATTAAGAGTTGGAGTCTACTACTTCCCATATTCTTGAACCTGGGCAGGGCTTTGTGAGTGATCGACCAATTGAATACAGCAAGACTGACACAGCATAACTTCCAAGGCTATAATATTAAAGATGTTACCACTTCCACCTGTTGCTCGCTCGCTCTCTCAAGACACTTTCTTTTTGCACACAGCCAGCATTTCATGAGAAAATTATTATATCAGAAACTGTGAAGGGTCTGAGATTTTATCTTACAAGTGAACAATTTAGACTGCCACAAGCTGGATGGATGGATGGATGCACATATATGAGAGTCTTCAAAAAGTTAACAGAGAATGCATATTATAAAAAAACTATGTACAGATTTTTAAAAATTTTTTGCATTAAAATAAACTCAAATTAACTTGTTATAACATGTCTGAAAAAGTCTAGTTTGAGGCACTAAGAAGGACAAGGTATCCGTTTGAAAAAATCCCCATCAGAGCAACATGAATTCTGCTAAAATTGAAATAAGAATAAATCTCAAATTTATGATGAAGCTTAAGTGGAAGAATGGTGAAATCACTGATGCTTTACAAAAAGTTTATGGGGACAGTGCCCCAAAGAAAGCAGCAGTTTACAAATGAATACTTCATTTTAAGAAGGGACAAGACAATGTTGAGATGAAGCCCACAGTGGCAGACCACACACATCAATTTTCGAGGCAAAATTAATCTTGTTTGTGCCCTAATTGAAGAGGGATGACAATTAACAGCACAAACAATAGCCAACATCATAGACATCTCAATTAGTTCAATTTACACAATTCTGACGGCAGAAATTAAGACTGAGCAAATTTTCCACTAGATGGGTGCCAAAACTGTTGTGCCCAGATCAGCTGCAGACAAGAGCTAAGCTTTCAATGGAAATCTCAAACAAGAGGGATCAAGATTCTGAAGCATTTCTTTGAGGAACTGTAACTCTAGAAGAAACATGGCTTTTCCACTATGATCCTGAAGACAAAGCACAATCAAAGCAATGGCTACAAACAGTTGGAAGCAGTCTAGTCATAGTAAAAGTGGAAAGGTCAAAAGTGAAGGTCATGGCAATAGTGTTTTGGGATGCTCAAAGCATTTGCCTTATTGACTTTCTGGAGGGTCAAAGAATGATAACATCTGCTTATTATGAGAGTTTTTTGAGAAGGTAAGCCAAAGCTTTAGCAGAAAAACTCCCAGGAATGCTTCACTAGAGAGTCCTTCTCCACCAAGATAATACTCCCACTTATTCCTCTTATCAAGGACAATTTTATGAGAATTTCAATGGGAAATCATTAGGCAATCCCCTTTATAGTCCTGATTTGTCTCCTTATTTGATTGTTTCCAAATCTTAAAAAATTTTATCATCGACGGACACTCATTGTTCTTTAGTTAATAATGTAAAAGTTATTTCATAGACATGGTCAAATTCCTCAAATCCCATGAAAATAGTTAATCTGGCCAAATGAAATAACATTAAAAAATAATTGTTATGTGAGCACACTAATATTCTAAGATTAGTAACACTTTTAAAAACATATCTAACACAGATTATGAAAATACATAAAAATCAGCTAAAGGGGGTTTTTAATCAAATGATTAGAACTCAAATCACATATCTTGAAATAAAATAGTTCACTTGAGTCTGTAGTAATTGCCTGCTTATTCATCTGTCTCTTGTTACACTATAATATTCTGGAAGTCAGGGACTGTCCACATGTAGCTTTGTAGTCCTGGTGCCTAAACTATGCCTAATATACAGCAAGTGTAAAATAAATATTTGATCTTGAATAAAAAGAAAAGAAAATGAGGTTGCTAGAGTTGTGTGGTTTTTTTATTCTGAAGAATAGATGTGTGAAGAGAAAGACCCAGTCTCTACTAAAAATAGAAAAATTAGCCGGGCAACGTGGCACATGCCTGTAGTCCTAGCTACTTGGGGGGATGAGGCAAGAGGATCACTTGAGTCCAGGAGTTTGAGGTTGCAGTGAGCTATGATGACGCCACTGCACTCTAGCTGGGGCAACAGTGAGACTCTGTCTCAAAAAAAAAAAAAAAAAAGAATAAATGTGTTATATTCCCAAACCCATGTTAACAAAAAAACCCATGAGGCCAGTTCCATCACAATTTTAGAAAATACACATACATGAGAACAGTCCAAAAACATTCAGTCAATTTAAAAATATGCATGAAGATAACAGACCCAGTGCTGTGAAGGATCAGGGACAAACAAAATTTAGAAAAAAAATGTTATCTTATATGATTATTAAGGTTTCTGCCCAAGAAGAAACAGCTTCTAATAGAAAAACAAACAACACCGGGTAATCAAAAATACATAAGCTAAAGTTCTCCATGTTAGATACTTTTATCTTCTCTGTGGGACTAAAATGTTTAGGATAAGAGATCAAATGTCTATGGAGTGATATAATAGTGTAATGTAATGTAAAATGTGATAAAAAATATATTCTGTTTTGGAAATTGGGCATTTTGGCTCCACCTCTACCACTTGTTTGGTCCTAGAGAAGTCAACTCACTTCTCAGGACTTCATTTCATAAGGCTGATGTGCAGGATGAATTTGATCATCTGCCAAAAATATCTCTGACTCTTTATTGCAAACTATTCTGGGCAGAAGCAGACCCAACAAAGGAAGAGAGCTAATTCTTCATGATCCTAACAGATAGCATTTAGTATCCCCATACCCTTAGCCATCTGTCAATTTATTCATTGTAAATCAAATTTCTATTTTCTCAATCCAAATTTGTCCTTCCTCTTTCTTTTAAAACTCTTCCCAAAATTCATCTTTTCCAATATTCCTTGCCAAACATATCTCACCTCTATTTGATCACTATAATCAGTCCCACAATACTTCAGTTAGATATGCCACTCCTTAAACTTAAATTAGACATGCACTTGTCAATCTGTATCTTAAATTATATATAGGCACCTATCCGGGCAATCTCTTTACAAATTATACTTAATATAGGAATGCTAGTCAATCTGCTCAATGGTCAAACAGCATGTTAGACCCAATGGTAGAAACCTGTTATAGTAAAACGAGTTTAATAAAAAGTTTTGAAAATTTCCAAAGCCTCAATTTGCTTTTTCCACATACTTCTTTTAAGGTTTAAACCATTGATTCACTACAACCGCCATTCTTCTCACTTAATATACTTTCTTCCAAACCACCAAATTTATAGAACTTACAGTAAAAAACAGTGAAAACCATATCAAAACTACTATTTAAATACACTTCCTGTCAAGTCTGTTTTGGTGAGATAGTAGGGAAAAGGCAGTTTAAAGAACTTAGTCTATTTCTTCCAAGGCAAGGAGACCTTTTTGTGTCAAACTTTAAAAAAATACTCAGCTAAAAACATGCACAGATTTTTAGAGGTTGTAGGTACACTTAGTTAAGGGCAGTATAACGTCACTACCAAGATAAGTAGGAAAACGATGTTAATGTCTAGAAGGTAAGCCAATCACTTAGGACATGCCACCCAGAAATTAGGGCAAGACAAAAGCAGCCTGGTGATGTATAACAGAAGTGACATTATCTGATACAAATTCACAAAAAGGGAAAATAAGGCTATTTTCTTATCAAAGATCAAAAATTATGTAAGTGTCTTGAGCAGCTATTAAGACCTGACATGTCAAATCCATCTGCCACTTAAGAGAAACTGATTTGGAAAAGGGAGAATGTCCACCTTATCTTTTGTTCTGTAACAAAACCCAATAGTTATATTTAACGAATATTTACATCAAGATATACTTTGGAATGTTATCAAATAACTAGGAGAGGCTAAGATCAGTGGCCTTGAATTAATAAGAAATAAAACCTCAATAGTTTCACCCTTCTAAATGCTGATGAGATGCTTGATGTTAAGTCTTAAGAAACAAGGAGTCCTGGGATGCAACAGCTGTTTGGAAGAATGACTCATCATTGCCCTTGATGAATCAAAAACCACTGCCTCTGTTAGACATTCCCTGACATTCATCTGATCGATATTAAACAGAACCATGAAACAGGTCAATGGATTCAACTGTCTGGGGGAACACAGCAGCTCAGTTATCCTGGCAGACCTATCTGGAGACCTGCATAGGATCATCATTAAAGCTTTTTGGAAAGCTATTGTGTGACATAGGTAACTTTTTCTTAAAGATTCTCAAACACAAAACTATCTTTGACTTTTGCTAACTTGATATTTGAATGTAACAGTTATCCAGGTACTGGAGAAAACTCAAAACTCTTTCTTGAGGAATACCTGGCCTTGACCAGAGGAAACCTATGGGTGTTTGGCCTTTGACTAAAGGGTACTGGTCTGGCTGTACAATTTTCATAATAGAATAAAAGCCCAACCATTTGTGTGATCCCTTATAGTTCTGTCCTTAATCAGCACCATAGAATATCTGCCCTCTAGGTTGTCTTCAGATAGTATAACATTAAACAAGTCTATCTAATTCCTATGAAAAATTTGACTAACATAAAAGAAATTTGAAAAAGAGAGTCTAAGTCGGTGATTTTCAAATGCTACTCTGACTAGCTACATTAGAATCATATTAGGTACCTGCTAAAAATATAGATTCCTGGATCTCATCTCAAACTGACTAAATCAGAAATTCCAGGAATAGAGCTTAACTATCTGTATTTTTAACAAGAACTTGGAGTTTTATGGGTACTCAAATTGAAAACCACCAGCCTTAAGGGATTCAGAATCCAATTAGTTCTCGAGACACTTAAGCCTCTTCTGTCTTTGGGTAGCATTTAACCTCCGTGGATGTTCACTACAACTGCACCATTTGAAGGATTAGCTCGAATAACATGTGTTTCCATGTTAAAACATCATATTTTATTTTGATGACTATCACAAAACAACTACATGATTTCTACTTCTGTCTTTTCCCATAAAAATGTTAAGAAAGATATTGCTAGTATATCACTCAGCATTAACTCTGTCTCTTTATAAGAAACGATATAAATTCTCTTTCTTGATTATAAAAACTATGTATTTCATAATATCTCCACATTCCCCTATGCTGCCAGGAAGCTCAGAACCAAACTGATGCCTAACTACAGCAACACTTTAATTTGTTTCCTCTTTTCTCTTTTTTTCTTTCTTCTTTTCAATTACATTTTGTATTCATTTTTTTTGGTAAGTTAAAAAAGAAAACAAACTTTCAAAGTTCTCTTGGAAAGAGGTAGGATATGAAAAAAACATTAACTAAAAATTATACTGGTTTATCATTTTTATCCTCTTTGACTTAAAATAATCATCTGTTTCCATTTGGGGACAGGCTTGTTCTATTTTTGCCCCATACACTTGCCTGGACAGGAATGTAGTGGGTCTAGATTTGTCACAAGGCATCCTCACTCCCTAAGAACTCCAGAGAGTTGGTCACTGTTTCCAGATTAAAGTTTTTGGAACACTCTAATTAAACGAAATTCCTTGAATAGCAGAGGGGGAGGGGGAAAATCAAAATTAACCACATACCAGTTTGAAATCTACAGACCACTGCCAGTCTGGACAAATGACTCAGACTTCAGCACTATGGATTAGAAACATCTGGAACCTACAGTATTGGCTAGAGTAGGTCTGCTGGAAGCCTATATCAACTGGAAAAAATTTTCAAACCACTCCTTTTTACTTTCTGATCATGTGTTTCTGAGATCATTACACCAACCATAATTGGTTTATAGATAGCTCCAAACAGATAAGCAACTAGTTGACTTTTTTCTTTATTGTTTCTTTTTCTTTTTACTAGAAATGACTAGCTGATTAGCAGTTTTGATTGACGTTAAAAAGTGGATTTGGAATTCTGTAGGCCCAAATGACAATTACATGATAAAAGGGTACTCATCAAACTTCTGAGGATTCAATGTCTCTCTGAAGCTTTTGGCTCAGAGATCTGTATTATTAGAGAATACAGAGCTTTTCAAAGTCTTTTTTGAGTCTGACTAGGGCAGTCTAATATCTTCGGGCCACATGGAAAAACTTAAATGCAAAAACGTTAGAAATTCAGATAAAGACAGTTTTTAGAAAATATTTCAGAGAAAAGTTTGAGACTAAAAAGTTTAGCCCACATATTGAATTTTTGCCAGATAAAAATCTAGTATATTTTTTAGGAGTAAAATGTCATGCAAATAAAATTTTAAATCTGTTTCATTTGTGAGGGGTAAAGTGTAGTTTTTCAGTCTTAAGATTAGAATAAGCAACATATCCAAGTTATTAGAGATTATCCTTCATAATCATACTCATGAGAAATTATGAATTATAAATTTATAACTGCATTTTATCTACTCTGGACTCAAACTGATGTCATATTTTTAGTAAAACATTAATATTAGGAATACATGAATCTATCTGCCAAATGCATCATTGATTAGTTTGGCCATTGTTATAGTCAACATTTAGTGTCATTCTCAACTCATTAAGCAGAGACCAACATCAATGGTTAGGATGGTCAGAATAAACAAATCAACTGTTGGGCAGCATTATGTCACATTTTTTGGAATGTATAAAATAAACAAACTGAACTGGGAAAAAGAGAAAAATACAAGAGAATCAAACCATCTAAATTATAAATAGCACATTTTTCATTTATCCTCATATTTTAAAAATATTTTAGTCATTTGAATATGCTATGACTAGAGCAATTTCATAGAAAATATTACCTCCTGCTGAGAGACATTTGTATATATAGTATGTTCTTGGAGTTTGTAAGATTACTTAAAAAGTAATGCCAAGTTGAAGGTAATACCTTTTATTGGCTGATTGAATGTTGATAGATACACTTATAGAATTAAAAAAGGTACTTTCTGGAAGCTGTAGAAAAAATATCTTATTTCCTGCAAGCATGTCTGTCAATTACTGTATACATAGTGCAAAAAAGATATTATCAGAAGGTTGGCTTTGAGATTTATGTAACTGGATTAGTGCTAGCATCATTTTCTATGTAATTAAAGAAAAATAATTTATCCTTCATTGATGCTACAACTGTCCTGATAGTTCACTAATACAGAAATTAAATTTATAGCAGCTTCCTTACATCTATCAACAGTTTCAAAATCACAAAAGTGCTCGGTTCTAAACAAGTTTGCAAGTTAACTCACTTATTTTTTTTGTGTTTCTCAAAGCCATTTAAAAAAAAAAACCTGCGAAAACTAAAACAGGTGAACTAAATGTCCTTTTTCATTAAAAAAAAAACAGAGTAATGCTTTCAATTTTGAAACCACATATAGTTACAATTTAATGGAACTAGTCAAATAATATTAATGAGTAAAATTGTATGTAATGAAGCCAATTATGTAAAAATACTAACATCAATATTTTATGATTACGAAAAATTTACAAATTCTTTAAAGGGATTTGTTTTATCTCAAAGCCCAGGGGGAAAAGAATGACTATCGCCAGTAGCTGTTTTATTGTGAGTGGGAAAGGGATCTACTATAAGACAAAGAGAAGGCAAATGAACAAAAATAATGTTTGCTAATTTAATTTCCATCAAAAGGAGAAAATGAAATATATTTCCATTAGCACAGTGCTTTTTGGTGGCTAAAGAGAACAATCATTCTTTTAAAATCAGGGAAGATTTTAGGTAACAAAACTTTGGCAAGCCTTTGGAGAGGGGCCTTACCTCTGGAGGACACAGTTTTCTCACTATAATTATTATTAACAAGAATTTGAATTTTCATTTTTCTGAAAATACAATTCAAATTTCCTAAAAGCCTGTTAATTATCATAGGCCAGAAAAAGAATTAGAAATATCCATTTCTCATTTCTCAACTAACTCTAAAAAGTGTGGCCAAATTATAAGCCTATTTCTGATTTTAAAATATTTTAAGGATAATTTAGAAGGTATACGATTTGTTAATATATTCACCAAATATAAGTATTTATTATAATATCTAAATACTAATAGCAGATTCAGAAGACATGGAAAACATTAATTCCAATTAATACTATTATACAAGTACAAATTATGTCCATGTGACCAGCATGATTTATTTCTAAAACATATATTTTATGTGATAAATATGTACAAAAATTTCTGTATTAGAAATTTTGATATCTCCAGTACACTATGTGTGTTCTTAAGCTGTGTGCCTGTATGGATAAAAAACATGGATTTTTATACCCTTACACTTCCCAATGGGCATTAGGAATGTCTTTAGAGAAGCAGATTCTTAAAGTGAAATTTAATAGGAAAAGAAAAAACTTTATATTTTGATTCTCAAAATAACTAAACCTTCTCCATTATTTCAGTGTCTATAAAGACCTCTGTCTTCTAAACACATTAATTTATTTTAGACTATCTTTCAAAGACTTTTAATAGCCTTGGAAGATAAAGATGATATTTCCCTCTAGAGCAAATGGCAGGTTTGCTTATAGCCTTAGAAAATAGAGATACTTCCCTTGGTAGCAAAGAGCTGCCACTTACTTCCCCATAAAAAAGATTCAGATTTCCGAAGTTCAGGGTCCCTCTCCTGTAATACAACCCACTGTGTGTGTGGGTTTTCACCTGGCCTCTACACATTGTCCTGTGGAAACTGGGGCTCAGGGAACCAGCACAAATCCTGATACTGGTAACTGCTATCTGTATGAGTAACAAACTGTCCTTTTTCTTTGATCCAAAGTCTCGAATTCTCTGCCAGCATCCATGATCCTATGGCTGGCTAACTTATTGGCTTGCAAGCAGAGCAAAATTTCAGACCCTCCACAGCTCTTGACAACCTCTGAATCTCAGGGGCTTATAATAGCACTTGTTTATTTATCAGTTTCCTTACATTTTGCTCACTTTACATATCAGCCAAGCATCACTGGGGATCAGCTTAGCTCTGCCCCACATCTTCTTCCTGGGATTCAGGGTAAGAGAGCAGCCCCCATTTCGGACCTGTCTGTTCTCCTGGGGCAGGGAAAAGAGCCACGGGAAGACCACACCATGATCTTAAACATTTTTGCTCAGCCATGGCATACCTCACGCTCACTTACACAGAAGGTCCTTGACTTACGATGCTTTGACTTAGGATTTTTCAACTTTACTATGGTGGGAAAATGATACACATTCAGTGGAAACTGTGTACTTAGATTTTTGAATTTTGATCTTCTCCAGGCTAGCCATATGCACTATGATATTCTCTCGTGATGCTGGCAGCAGACGCAAGCCAAAACTCCCAGTCAGCCACATGATCACAGGGTAAACAACTGATACTCTACAGCACACTGTGTTGCCAGATGAGTCTGCCCAACTGTAGGCTAATGGAAGTGTTCTGGGCACATTTCAGGTAGGCTAAGCTATGATGTTTGATATGAAGGTGTATTAAATGCATTGTCACCGTACACTTTAGGATATTTTCAACTTATGATGGGTTTACCAGGATAAAACTATTAATACATTATAAGTAGATGAGAATCTGTACTCTGTTGGCCAAAGCAAATGATATTGATAAGCCTGTTACCAATGGGATAGAGAAGTACTCTCTTCTCACAGGGAGAACTGAAATATTACCATTCCAAACAGAAAAAGGCAGGGACGCATAATCTACTCACAAGGCAGAAGAGTGAATAATGGAAGTAAGAATACATTCTACCACACACATAACATGTACTTCATAAATCATATTTACGCTAAGACTAGTTATGCTAGTTATATTAGGATACATAAAAAATTTAAAAGGTCTTCTTCATGTTTCAAAATGGTTTCTAATTGTTTGGTGTTACATTTATGCTAGAAAAGAATATACCATAAGTTTGATTATTTTTTTAAAACTTAATAGTAGAAATGGATTCAATGAGATAATATATAAATTGGAATAAATGTAATGCAGTTGGTGTGCACGTTTATATGCAGAGATAAACAAACATGAAAAAATATTTTTAAGAGGAATAAAGAGAAATATTATTGCTACTAGAATATACATTTAATACATAATGCAAAGTTTTGACCAAACAATCATTTAATAATTGCAACTAAAGTTCCCAGAATGATTCTTTTAAAAGTATGCCTACCGTATCTCATGTTCCCTTTTGAATTTTTCTGTTCTGAATTTTTTCAAAATCACCCCCAAGAAATATAGGGTGCAAAAAGGGTTATGACTTCTCCTCTGGAGTGTTTTAGATGTAATCATCCTTTGAGCCAGCTTTTCATCAAAGAATCTCTTTGAATTTGTTACCTGTGCATTGCTTCATATTAAACACACTGCATGAAATAAACATGATTTGCTTTGAAGTCAATGAACCGATTAAAATCATCTACTTACTCTATATGCCTAATATTGAATGAGAAGCCATAATTTTGGGATTCTAAAAATCATGATAATCAGCTCCATTCTAACAGGTCTTTCCCCCCATTTTCTCTTCAATTTAACAATCCCATGTACTGTGATCCATCGACTGCATCCCCCTTATCTAAGTGGCTATGTTCCATTAAAGGGATATTTATCTATTATGCTATCCATCGAATGTTATTCAGGATATTCAAATATTTAACTATTCTCACCCACTTTTAACATAAGTACTTTTAATTTAGTATTTGATATTTATACATTTAAAAATAAATGTTAGCTATTTCCCCATTATTTACATAAGATTATAAGTGTCAGGAAGTGCATACGTTTGCACACACACTTTATGCTTTATGCTTATTCATTCATTGTTGGGTTCGACAAGTATTACTTGAATGAGTGAAAAGATGAATTCCGGCAAATACTAAATTGTAACCATACTCTTAAAGTAAATAAAACAGACTTTTCTAAATTTTTTTAAAAAGAAATGTAAATATACTTCCTGTCTTTCAGCCTTTCACATCTTGCCTCTACTCTCCAGTGTCACCCTTCATTTCATTCTTATCAACTACATTCAATCAAGATTTACTTTATTTCTTAATTACAAACAATTGTTTGAAGCTCTAACTATGGCTGATGTATTTTTACCTTACAAATGCTATTCTCTTGAACTTCCTGCTGGAATAATGTTAGTAACAGATGGTGGAGCTTCTTGAGATATAAAAATGAGACTTTGCATATCAATGCAAATCTGACAAGTGACTTAATCACAAAAGACACTCTTTCAAAAAACAATCAGCTAGGCAGCATCCATGAACCCACAGGAAAAAAGTCAGCTTCGATAGAGACCCTTCTGTATTTTTCTATATTCATTAATTAAGCAGATTAGCAGTTAAGACAGCTTTCCATTTATAGTATTTAGCCTGCTTTTTATTTATTTCAGCTCCATTTTTTTTGGGGGGGGGAGATAAAGTAAGAGCCCTACATTCATTCCCCAAAACTTTTTTTTCAAGGAGGACATGGGAATCAGTGTACTTAAGTATAGGCTAAAAATTGATACAAAGCAGAATTTCTTCAAAACTCCTCTAGGCATGTCAAAGTGCATCTAGTTTTGGGAGCCACAGGACTAAAGGAACAGAGAGAAGGCAAAAGTATCTCTACCATCAATTAAGAGAGTCTCTCTAGCAAAAAGAGTTCTATGATCTTTGAATCTTATTTTAAAGACATGATGGACATGTTTTAAAAATTATGTTTTTCATAGCAAAGCCTCATCACAAATCCTTATCCTTGAATATCTATTATATTTGTTCCTTTGGTTCAAATTTTAGGCTCTTTGCTGTTATTGCACTTTGGGAAATTTCTCTTTGGGGTAAAGAGAAGAAAAGACAGGAAATGCTAATTTCAGCAAGAAGCGTGAGTGACAGAAAGGGCAATGGGTCTAGGAACAATGTGAGAGTCACATAAATATCTGCTAATTAGTTACAGAGACGGGAGCAAGTTTTAAAACATCACAAAAGCAATGGTTTGAGAACATTCAGATTAGAGGGCAAAGGCAGGGAGAAGAAAGATTTTTAAGCCATAATGATCAGAGAAGACCGATTATCTCCTCCTCTTGGCATATTCCAGGTACTCAGTGCCAACTGGCATCCTTTTGCTACCTAACCTCTTTTGGGGTGCTCTTCCCTCTAATGCTCCACCCTGGTGTGCATGGCACGGCCCATCCTCCCCACCATGAAACCCCACTATTTTAATCTCCTCTTCCTTAGAGTCTTAACTTTCCTTCCTAAAATAACAATTTGCTAATCTTAAAAATTAATCCATGCTGAGAAAAATAATGGTGAAGTTTCAATTTATTACTTTTTAAAGAATTTTTACATTTTACCAAGGGTTTCCAAGAGACACAAAGCCTTGAGCCTAAAAGAATGAATCTCAAATCTTGGGCATTTCTCATGTAGTGATCAGTTCCTGGGGGATTCCAGTGTTTTGTAAATCAAACCATATACACATAGCTGCATGCTCTGCTGTACACTAGCCATGGCAGCATTTTACAAAATGTTCAAAGAACCCAAAATGCATTAAAAGAACTTCAAATTATAGTTACCAACTCAAACACAGTGACAGAATTTTCATAGACAAAAAATTATATACCTCTATGTATACTATCAGTTAAAAGGAATTTTACATACATGAGATCTTTTTATTCACTCCATCCTCACTCTTTAACCTATTCATATAATTATCATGTGAGTGTATTAATCTGCTTGGACTGCCATAATAAAATACCATACACTGGGTGGCTTAAACAACAGCAATGTATTTTCTCACAATTCTGGAGGCTGAAAGTCCTAGATCAAGGTGCCAGTCTTGTTGAGTTCCATTAATATTCCAGGCTCTCTGCCTGGCTTGCAGAGGGCTGCCTTCTCACTACGTCCTCACATGGCGGAGAGAGCTCTGGTGTCTCTTCCTCTTCTTATAAGGGCACTAATCCCCATCATAGGGGACCCCATACTCATGACCACATCTAAACCTAATTACCTCCTGAAGGCCTCATTTCTAAATACCATCATATTGGGGGTTAGAGCTTCAACATATGAATTTGGGGAGGACACAATTCAGTCCATAGCAGTGAGAACAGACTGTCCCAATTCCTGAAAACATTTCTGCAATAAAACGTATGAGCAAAAATGTTTAAAAAATTAAACAATTAAATATACGAGCAATAAAACAACACTTTTAGGTATGTGGGGAGATGAAAGGTGAGAAATAAAAACACAATTACTACCAAAGAAACCTCTCATGTGTTTTTTTTCTTAATAAGAAGTTTCTGTGAATTTAACTATCCTTAAGTATTTCTCTTCTTTGCCCTCATCTCTAGATTTCACTGTGGATCAAGTTGAATAGCAGTGCCATTCCCTTGCATGCAAAAGCAACCACCAATCCAGGCTCCTCCAGGCTTTTGTTGGAAAATTCTTTACTTCAGTAGGTGAGCCGCAAGCTCTTTTATTTCAAAACTAAGCATGACTACACTCACGTGCCATTCTCTGAAGCTAGCTGCTTTCTGAAACGCCTGAACTCATTAGCCTCACATGGAGGTTTCTGATGCTGACAGGACTCAGCCCTCACATGCACTGCTCAGTGGTGGTGCTGTCACCCCCAGAGGTCTCCATGGGTCTTTATGGCTCCAGATAAAAATAATCAACATAGAGAACAACAAAACAGAGTAATTAATTAAAGGCAGCCGACCTTCAAACAGACACAAGATAAAACTTTGAAAAGTTTCTATCTGTAGTCCTCTTTATTCTGAATACAAGGTTCTTGTGAGTTTTTTGTTTTTTTTTTTTTAAATGTGTAACCAACTTTAAAATTCAATGATAGAGACAAGCATGAGGTGTTGGGTAAGCAAAACTAACTAAATCAAGTCCAGAAAAAGAATACCTGGTGGATATTACTTTCGGTAAGGATTTCTTCGTTTTTCTTATTCCTCCAGCCCATGTTCCCATTTGAAACAAAAGAGCCATGAAATTTATAGATTCAGTAATCACAGCAATAGGAGCAATGGTGGATCAAGACAACCTTCTGAGCTAGTTTAGCCAAAGGAACCCAAATCAATCAGCCAAGTAGGTTATTCTGTCATAACTGTGATCATCAAGTCTAGGCCCAGAGGCTACAGGGTTCAAATCATAGTACATTTATTACATATTTTATTCCAAGCTGTTCCAGTCTAATCTAGACATTCATTAAACTTTTGAGTGTCAGGCCGTGGGCTAGGTAAAGAAGACAGACACAAAGATCACTAAGACATTTTCTATCTTAAGAAAATCTCTAATATAGAAAATACGACCTGGCATTGGGCAGGCACTGCGCTGTTTACACAAGCAGTCAGCCAGCCAGCGTCTTTAAATGCATGATTGTAATGGGCAGAGTACTCCAATAAGCATTGTATTTGGTGCTTTTTACACATACAGTTTTCCTTGAATCAACTAGCCTGTCTCCATTATTCTTTCTACAGTCTAATCAATTTCTTGTTCTGAAAAATAGCCAAGTTTTAACAGTTCCTGAACTGAATACAGAGAGAAATCTCTAAAACAGGGACAAAATTTCTGGAAAAAAAAAATGAAAAAAAGAGTAAGGAAGACTCCAATTACTTTAATATTCTCTTGGAAAAGGAAGTTGTAGGTTTTACTAACACAAGAATATTTATCTTTAGGGAATGCTATCGTTTTTACTATGGTGGCCATTTTTACAATATAAATAGTTTCTTCAGTTTTTATTTTGTCATACATAAGCTGTTTAAGTAAATAAAAAATAGTAGAATTTTTAGAGTTCAGGAAAATCATGTGTATAAAAGCAATTGTAAGTGGGACTATTAGAACTATCTAATAAGGGAAAATACATGTTTAATTAATATACTCTTTCATTTCTCTCATTCAATTTCCTAATTAAAAATCTGATTCTGTAAGTTCAGATGATTTGCAAATCGTCTGAAACTAGTTACAGTTTTCAAAACTCAACCAAAAATAGGCAGATTATGCATAAGCATAATACTTATAAATAAGTATAAATCTTATAAATAAGATCAATAAAAATGAGAATCTCAAATCTTTAGAATGAAATGTCTCTGAAGTTCCACTATTTCTACCTGACAATTAGACACACACCCCTCCCCCCCACATCTTCAGGCCTTCATAACATTTTTGACTGTGTTTAAGCACAGCTGGGCTCTGATAAGCCAGTGTTTCCTAAGGCATGGACTGGCCTTGCATTAGAATTGTATCAGTTTCATTTGAGGAGCAGTTGCCACAGTACAGTTTCCCAAAATCCACACAAGTCTTATTCAATCAGAATGTCAAGGAAGCCAGGAAACCTCCATTTTTAACAAGTACCTAACATGATTCTGATGCACAAGAAAGTTTGAAAAACAGTGTTACAACATTTCAGTCACAGATGACAAAGATTCTGTTTGGAGAGTTTCGAAATGGAATGAGAAGCTTTGGCTCCATCTTTCTTTCCATTGTCCTAGGATTCCTCTCTTTCCACGGAGACTTTTTTTTAACCACCAGATTTTAGGTCATCCTGTACTAAATTGGACTCTGCCTTCTTAATATCCCACTGAAACCTTGACTAATATCTTGTAAGTCCTGCTATTGCCCTCTAGATAAGAAAAGCCTTTCTTTTGGTGTAACCCAAAGATTCACACCACCCTCATTTCCACTCTGCCCGTTTCAGGTTTCAGCCAGCCTATCCACTGACCTATCACAAAAGTCCCACTCCACCAAAAAGAAGCCCTTTTCCTTGGCCCTGTTTCTCCTTGTCCTGTTTGCTTTGCCTGAATCATCATCTATTAATACTTTTAAGGTAGCATCCATCTCACCCTTTTCCTAGAAAGTACATCATGCCAGGACCTTCCTTCCAACTTCTGTCAGACAAGAAAACTATAGTCTCTTTTTCCAAAGATGTCCTTCTTGTATACTTCCCACTGACTTCTTATTTCTGAACCAGGAGACCCCACTAGACACCATCACTCATTCACAGAAAAGCAACCTGCTTATCCATTTAACAAGCTGTATTATGTGATTACGTCCCTATTATGAGCTAGCCATCATTCTACAGCAGTGATCCAATAAAACAATGTTCCTAATCTCCTGAAGCTTAATTTCTATTGGAGGAGAAAAAACAAAAATATAAAAGTAAATAAAGAAATCAAATAAGACAGTGATAACAGCTATGAAGAAAATGAAGCAGTAATAATATCGATAGCATGTGTGTGTATATGTGTTTTCCATTTCAGATTAGATGCACAGAAAAAACTTTCTCTGAAGTGGGAAAAATAAGGAGCCAACCACACAAAGACCTAAGGGAAAAGAATTCAAGGGAGAGAATCTAGTGAGTACAAAAGGCCTTTGGCCTGTTCAAGAAATTGAAGGACAACCAGAGACACAGCATAGGGAAGAGAGAGATTCAGTTGGTCACATAGTGTGAAACTCCGAAGACCATGTTCAAGTGAAGCAGAGAAAACTTCTTGGAGGAAGTTTTCAATTCTAGTAGCAACAGGAAGGCACTGAAGTGTTTCATGCAGGAGAGAGATCTGGTTTGACGGTAAGATGACCCCAACTGCCACATAGATATTGGAGTTTAGAAGATGAAGGGGGGAAGCACTCAGGCCAGTGGGGAAGCTGCTGTGGTGAGACAGGAAGACGACTTGAATCAGGGGGGCAGCAGCAGAGATGGAAGAAAGCAGGTGGGTTTGTGATGTTGCTGCTGGAGTTAACAGGCCTTGACGGTGGGTTGCAGTTGGGGGTCGATGAAAAGAGAGACCCCAAGGACGCCTCTTTTTTTCCTTGAGTGACTGGGTGGATGGTGGTGCCATCTAGTGAAGTGGGGGAAATATGAGGAAAGAAGCTGGGGTAGGAAGAAAGGGAATGGAGAGTTTTATTTTAGACTTGTTAAATCTGAGATGTTCGTTGAACATCCACGTGTGGCAAGATCTGGAGAAATAAATCTGAGCACCAATGCTTATGCATTTATTAACAGGATTTAAAGACATAGGATCCGTGTTCTTAGAAAGGGCTTTAAACGCAGATGAAAGTTCAGGATAGAGCTCAGGGGAATGCCTAAATTTAGAGGTCTGGCAGAGAAGCATGAAAATGCAAAAGAAGCCCAGAAAAAAATGACTGGTTGTATGTGTTCAAGGAAGCTAAGAGGAGAAAATTCTCAAAATCTTTTAAAGAGGAAGTGGTCAACCATATCAAATATTTTTCAAAAGCTAAGGTGAATATTTGGAAGAGATCACTAATTTTGGCAACATGAACATAACTCGGACAAACCCTAAGCCAAATGAATGGGTAATCTCTTCAAAGCCCAGGTATTTAGCTGAGGTGAGAAAGAAAATTATGAAAGAAAGGTAGAAAGGTGAAAAGGAAAAAGAAAATGCAAAGAAAATCTTACCACAGCTTCAGAATTTTAATGGCTTCTAGTCTAAGAAAAATTATAGTGAAACATACATGTCATACAAGTATGACATACAATAGAATTTTTTTAAAAATATGAAATACTATCTGGCACACATTAAATCTATCTAAACAAAGATCTTAGAACTTAGCAGCACAAAATAACCATTTTATTATTCCTGGTTCAGAAGACATCAGGAGATTTTTTTTTAAAAAAAGATTTATAAATAATAATTTAATAAAGAATAGCTAAGCTAAGTCTGCAATTATACTGCTCCTGGGTATTGCTCCTAGGAGTACTTATCACTCCTCCCTCTCTCAGAGCAAAGCTGCCAAAAACCTGATGATTAATACCAATCTCCCATTTGTTAAATAGCACAAATCACCCTCTGTCATTTAAATTGCACTGAATTTGAATTTGCATAGGTTTCAATTAGAGAACAGAATCTTGAAGCCACATAAAATAATCACACTTAGTCTTAAAACAGAATGTATTAATCTTTTCTGGCACTGCTCCCCACTGAAACCACACAACTTAATGCTATTCTTTGAGTGAGTCACGCTGTAAGATTTCCAGTTGACTTACCCACAGAGAGATGGCACTACATGAAACAGAGGCCACATAGCTTTGGAGAGAAGGGAGCTTTCACTTCATGTGTTCAACCTTCTGCTTGGCTTTGACTTCAGATATTTACACCAAGACCAGGGCTAACTTCCAGAGTTCTGAAAGCTCCGCAAGTTGCAAGGGTGGATAAGGACTCTTTCATACTCAATAATTCTTAAGCTGGTTTCCTAAATTACCTCTCAAGATCAGCATTTCTCAGTGTGTGATCCTCAGGACACATTCACTTGGTTATTGGGCTTTTAAAAAATGCAGATCCCCAAGCCCAAATATTTGCGGGGTGGGCACGGGCATCTGCATTTTCAATAAGCTCCCCAAGTGTTTCCTAGATACACTTGAGTCTGGGAACCATTGTCTTTATTTATTAACTGAGGACTATGCTGCAAGAACTTTGCAGGTTTGGGCTTTTTCATCTTTTGTTTCTTTATTCTCAACTAATTTTACAGAATACTGCCAGATTACTGTTCTTAACTTGCTATTTAACTATTTGTCTAGCATGCTCAAAAGCCTTCTGTGGTACTTCATAGCCTGCAAAATAATATCCAAAATTGTTTTTGTGTCCAAGGTCCTTAGTAATGGCTTCATACTTTGCCCTTCCCATAGTTGGACTTTTAACC
>CAUYSK010029021.1:0-54907 GCA_963575035.1 Avahi laniger | reverse complement strand
TTTAGCATGTTATGAAACTGATGATGCCATGTTGCATTTGCATGAATATATTTAATAGTTAAAAATACTTATAACTTGTTGCAAAGTGTCACTTAAAATAGTAAGTTTAGTACAGAGATTTTGCTGATATAAGATGCAATGAAAAGAAATGAGAGCATCTGGAACTGTGAGTACTTTTTTTATCTGTTCAGTAAACCCTTCATGTTTTCCTGTCATGGAAGGTGCACCATCGGTACACTCACTAAATTTACCAAATTCCGTTCAACTTCACAACATTTATCCTGAAAGTTGTTCAAGATATCTATTCCCTGTGTTCTGTTTGCAACAGTGCCCAAAGTGAGTAACTCTTCCTAGCAAAGAAAATCTTCTGTTTGACCCGAATGAAGTCTAAAACCTATGCCAAGTCAGTAGTATCAGTTGATTCATCCAAACCTATTGAATAATATATATTTTCCTTTTGAAGTATCGTGTGAAGTTGTTCTGTTAAGTTGAAGGCTAAATCTTGCTGCTGATCAGTTATGATTCTCCTTGAAAGAGGCAGTTGTTTGTACTTTGAAACATCATCGGAGTCTAAGCATCTTACAACTTTGACAATACATTCTTTCACAATTTCTACATCACTGAATGGCTTCCCTTTTTTTTCCGACTGTATAAGCTACTTTATAAGTGCTTCAGTGGCATTATTCCCAGCTCTTATTGTGCTGGAAAGCATTGTCTTTACTTTTTTCTTTTCATCTTTTAATTTCTGCAATATAACCTTTCATGCCTCTCCCTGTAATTTAAAGTATTTATGGTCCTTATGAGTGTTATAATGCTCATTGAATTAATATGATGAGCATTGAATTTCTTTAATGTTGATATTGCAGTATCACAAAGCAAGCAAATCACCTTACCTTTAGCAGAAACAAGATAATATTGCAATTCCCAATCCTCATTAAAAAATCTGTTTTCTTCCTTCAGTGTTCTGTTGGTCTTCTTTGACATCATGGCTGTTAAGAAGACAGAATTAAAGAATACTGTCAAGCTACGCAACTATTCACAAATTCCACTTCAAGCAGAAACACAGTACACTGTTGTCAAAAGCTGATAGCAGACTGGCATACTCAACCCCCATAAACTCTTGACAACCAGCATTATTTAGTAGTGGCACCAGTCAGGTGGGGAAACTTAGAACTAAATCATGAGTGTAGCAGCTGTCAATTTAGCCCTTATGGCTGACTAATGTTCTAATTGTGCCAGTCAATCTGGGAGGATTATTTCATTGAAACTTATTTTATTCTTTGGTATTTTAAATGCATTCATTTTAAAAATAAAATAAAAATATAAAAGATGAACAAAATTATATTAATAAAAATAAAATAAGTTGGTCTGTGAAATTTAAATTTCGTCAAAAGGCTGCACTTAAGGACGTAGAAGGCCACTTGTGGTCTTAAGGCCGCAGGTTCCCCACCCTTGGCATATGCCTTATCCCAATCAATGCCACAGACCCTTTCTTTGAAATCACACAGAATTTTGTCCAAAATTCTATCGATGTAATGCATGTGTGTGTATAACTTATTTAAGGTTACATACTTGAGGTGAGTTAGCCATAGAACTGATTTATTTAAAAGAATGTGGAACTTACAAAGTGCCATACCTCCGGACAGCAGGATAGTTATAGCGCCATCTGTCTTCAGTAAAAATTTCTGAATCCCACTCCCACCCCCAATCTTAACTTCTTTGGGTAATAATACAGCAGGCAGAAGATTTGTCTAATGAGTTGTGAAAGTTGTTTCTTTTGAAAATAGGATCTGCTCACAGTAGAATAATTAAGTAATCGCGGCTATGGTGTGAATCCATCTAAAATTGCAATGTTTGGGTCCACATGGGAACAATTTGGCATGGAGATAATTACTGAAAGTGTAAATGTAATTTAATTCTTTGGCAAGTGGTAACAACAGACAGCTACCCATCACTCTAATTACCTGATGGTATTTTTTAAGCATGCATAGGCCACTGGCTATATATTATGGATAGTACCAGCAATTAGTACCACAGACCTTGCCCTCTGGGTACCTAAAAGAGAGAACAGATAGCAGATTATCAAATGCACAAACTGAACATGTCTTAGTTCTCCTGGTTTTCAAATATCATGACTTTGCTGGCTGTCACACATCCCTAGGAAAACTACTGTAGACACTGCAAGCTCTAGGACAGAAGATAAAGGATTATTATTTCCACAGAGAATTAAATGTCTGAATGCCTCATCTAGGTATTACTTTATGGTTATGTGAATGTAAAATACATTTAGGGTTGAAAGGAAATTCTGTTGATAATGTGAGTGGTCTGCTCCATTTTTACACTGGCCAACTGTGGGCTCCTAGACAAAAGCCCAAAATGTCAGGTTTGGCAGAGATCTTACAGGCCACTTAGCCAACTTCTCACCTATATGGAAATGTCAGTCAGCAGGGATTATCACTGGTGGTGTTAAAAATAAGCCTATTAAAGATGTAGGGGATTTAAATTTTAATGTGCCTCTAAGTGATACACTGGATTTGAAATTGAATTTACTTGGAAATATGAATATTTGAGTAGCAAGAAAGAATTCCAACGTTTATTGACTTTCTAGCATGTGAAGGCCTTTTCATATGCATTATTGTTTATCATAGTCATTTGTCCTCTCTGCTCTTTATTTTGGCAATTTCATTTAAATACAAACTCTATTTTAATATAATAACCATAATTTATATAATGTCTTTGGGCTTTTCATGGAATGGCCCTCTATTGCTGATTTAACATGGAAGAAATTGGTAGATTATTCTTCTTGGAAAAGATTATGATGAATCAGATATAAGTCTTAAAATCTCATTCAGTTTTGGATGCAAAACTTCAGAGAGAAGAGATGAAAGGGACTTCAGTCTTTGAAAAACTGTGTCCTCTCCTTACAATTGCAGAATGGAGGACCCAAATGATGCCATTCATTGAATAATTTGTCTTGAATATGAATTCTTTGAGGACATATTTTCTCTATGTTCTAAAAAGAACCTATAAAATACTTCCCACAGAAGAATTCTTACTGTTTCTCATTTGATGATGAATAACACATTTTAGATGGGTGTTCTCTTAGTGAAAGGTCTCTACGGGACTATGAGAAATCTATTATATGCCACTAAACTTTTTTCTTTTACCCAGGAATTTACCCATTTACTCACATTTTTGCTAATACACGTCATACACATGTCTTGATTATCCCATTCAATTAAACAATACCTTCCTGTATATTTTTGCTAATTGCAAAATTTCTACAGAGATTAAGATATTTAAAAAGTTTTGGTGAGTTACAACCCTGCCATACAAATACTATGTGTTAAACAATATAGTATAATTCTATATGGAATCTGGAGACTGATGGAAACATGTAAAATTTTAGAGTGGGGCCAGATTTTTGGGTTCATGTAGCCTGATTTCTTTTCAAATGTAGGGTGTCTTTTTATACCCACAATGTATAGCGTACTCAAATTAGGGTTCTCCAGAGAAACAGAACAAACAGGATGTATGTATACATAGAAAGAGATTTATTTTAAGGAATTGTCTCACACAATTATGGAGGCTGGAAAGCCAAAATCTGCAGGATGAGACAGCAGACTGGAGACCAGAGAAGAGCTAATGTTGCAGTTCAAGTGCAAATGCTGTCTGCTGGCAGAATTCCCTCCTGCTTGGGGTAGGACAGTATGTTGTTCTATTATGGCTTTCAACTGATCATGTGAGGCCCACCCACATTTGGAGGGCAGTCTGCTTTGCTCAAAGTCTACTCATTTAAATATTAATATCATTCAAAAATATCCTCACAGTAATATCCAGAATAATGTTTGACCACATTTCTGGTCACTGTGGCCCAGCCAGGTTGACACATAAAATTAAGCATCACAATATCCAACAACAACAAAAAACTAAGAGACAGCATTTGGAAGGGGTGTTGCTTTTCCATTTTTTCCTGCTTTGGGCAACATTGTGATTAGAATAGGGAAGTACACACAGACACACAGACACACACACACACACACACACACACACACACATCCACACACACCCTGGAGGAATTTGTAGTTAGACTTTAGGAAAGCAGAGAATGGTTAATAGAGAATGAGTACTGAATCCACACTTTGGGGAGACAACCCTACATAAGCAATGCTAACACAGGTATATATAACCATTTGTACAGTAATTCAAGTGGAAGAAAGGATCTGATTTAAAATTTTGGGTCCTCATCACTAAGTCTTGTGACTTTTGTCTGTGTAAATGGGATCCAGAGACTCTTCTAGGTTCTCCTGATTCTTTTCAGTTTTTCAGGAGACTCTTGTCCCAGGCCAATGTAGGCAGGGAGCATACTTCTTTATTCAGGACAGTAGGCTGACTATACTTCAGAACTTGCTCCTGTCCCTTTTCTCTTCTCTTCTTTTCTTTTTTTGAGACAGAGTCTCATTCTCCTGCCTGGGCTGGAGTGCCGTGGCATCAGTCTAGCTCACAGCAACCTCAAACTCCTGGGCTCAAGCGATCCTCCTGCCTCAGCCTCCCAGGTAGCTGGGACTACAGGCACGTGCCACCGTGCCTGGCCAATTTTTTCTATTTTTAGTTGTTTGGCTAATTTCTTTCTATTTATAGTAGAGACAGGGTCTCACTCTTGCTCAGGCTGGTCTCGAACTCCTGAGCTCAAGCAATCCTCCCGCCTTGGACTCCCAGAGTGCTAGGATAACAGGCGTGAGCCACCGTGCCCGGCCTTTTCTCTTCTCTTCTGTTCTTCCACATGACGCAGATGCTTCAGAACCTCCCAACATTCCAAACCCTGCAAACATTCAGAGAGGAAGCTAGGCTTTCCTATCTCCCTTTTTCCAACCATCCCATCCTTTTACCTTTTAAAAATTATCAAGCAACCCTTTAAAAATATTATTCACATTTTCCCTGTATTCTTGATAACAAAGTAATTCTAGAAACAGAGACAGCAAGCAAGAAGAGTGTTTCCCACTTCCCTTCCACTTCTCCAGACCTGGTGCCTCTGTAGAAGAAGCCCAGAGCCTGATCTAGCCAGCAGACCTGTCCTGAAAGATGAAGCGGGGAGAGAATGAACAGGTGGGAGCAAAGTGCTCTTTACGAGAGATATTAGGGGTGGGGGCAAGGGGGCTGGTGGTGTAGCAAGAAGGAGAAAGCTAGGAAATCGCACATGATAATATATGTGCCTCAGCACATTTCTAATTAACTATTTTTTTTTTGGCCAATATCATGTAGGTCACGTACCGTGTTCAAAAGATACTATCCACTCTCTAAGGGGTTGGGAAGCATGAGAGTGTCTGAGGCAGCACATACCAATTTTGGACTATTCTTATTTGTAAGAAATTTCCTCCTTTTGCTTCACAATCTTTTCCTCTGAAACTTTATTCTTCTCCTACATCTGGCCCCAGGAGCAATGAGTCTAAATTTATTCTTTGTCATAGCCTTTCAAATACAGAAATATTATCAGAGCTCCTACACCTCATTTTTCCTGGTTTCAAGCTCCCAATGTCCTCAATCAATATTTATATCACATGATTTTTAGAGTCTCCTCTGTCTTAGTTGCTCTTTTCTATGCTTGCTGGTTTTTACACGTTAAGATATTTGAACTGACCTGAGTGCTCTAGCCAAAGACTCCCTGGCTTGTACCTACTAAGCAGAATTGGTACCATTTTGTTCTATGATTTGTGCTAATTAGCATGACCACTGTACTTGTGTTAGCTTTTTCAACCGTCACATTACAATGGTTTGCTTGTATCGAGGACTCAAATCTGTTAGTCTTTTTCATTACAATTATTGCCAAACAAGGACTCCTCCATCTTGTATTTATTTAGTTTAATCTTTTGACCTAAGTGCATTACTTTTCCAGCTTTTTTGTTAAATTTCATCTGGTCAATCTATTGTTCTGGCCTTTCAAAATCTAGCTGTCTAGAATCACACAAAAACTCAAGGACCCAGAAACAGAAAAGCTCTAATATAAAAGGACTGCTAGTGAATGTGAGCAATGAGACTAGACAGACGTATATTTAAATAAAAATAACTGGTGTTACATTAATCCAAATTGAATATAAAGATAAGATAATTTCTTACAGAGTAAATATAAAAATTACTCTAAAAGTTATAAAACAGAAAACTAGTAAGTTAGTAATAATCATCTAGATCTAAATCCCAGAAGATATCAATGAAAATCGGAAAGTGAATGTGGGAAGGGATGAGGGTGTGAAAATATGCCACGAATTCCTAATCTCACATAAGGAAAATCAAAGGTTTTGTCTCATTTATGAATTAGACATTTTATGAAACATAGATTCACATGAGATTTGAAAAACTTAGCAGTAACCACCATCCAAATAAAAAAAAAAATGGGATGTCTATGTTCCAAATCACCATGCAAGATAAAAGCAATCAGAACACCAATCATAGAGCAAAACACAGGCGCACACAAAATAAACAGCAAGACATTATACAAAAACAAAAGGAATAAACAAAGTGCTAGTGGTAAGGTCAAATATCAAATATAAAAATTAAAGTAAATTTTGTAAACTTTCCAATGAAAAGGCATACATTCTTTAGGATGGGCTTTAAAAAAAAGATAAAGGAAAGAACAGATTTAAAACAACATAACACAAATTACTACAAAAAATCAAAAAATTGCAACAAATAGGGCAGACATGGTTAATATCCTTGATATTATGAAGATGATATAACAATTGACAAGAAAAATAAATTTTCATTAGAAAAATGGATAAAAGATAAGAAGAGACAATTCACAGAAGAAACATGAATAGTAACATTCACATGGAAAAATATTGATTGTCACTATAATGAAATCAAATCAAGTTAAAGGAAATTTGGATTTTTTTTTTCTACTGGATCGATAAAGAATTTGAAAAGGAAAGAACATTTTGAATGGTGTTAAGATGGATTCTCTCTCAAACAAATGCTGGTGGTAATGTGATTTAGTACAAGCTTTCTGAGAAGTAGTTTGGTACAGTGTATCAAGAATCTTTAAAACATATATATTGTTTTACTTAATAATTCCACTTCTGGAAATGTACCCCAAGGAAATAATCAGAAATACAGATAAATATGTCTGAACAATAAATTGCAAAATTATTTATAAGAAAAATAGTAAAATTTTTGGAATAATGAAGTAGTAACTAAACGAATTATAATATGTAACTGATTCACTAGGAATTATGTTTATTGACTTTTTAATGACATGGGAGTCAAATGCCAAGTGAATAAAATATATGATTTCAATTCTGTAAATGATGTGTGTGTATATATGTATGTGTGTGTTTCCTCAATTTTAATGTAGACTTTTCATATTCCAGTGCTTCTGAAATTAGGATGAATTAAATATTTAATATAATTCCTTTCTCAACCCCAAAAGCTATTTTCACATTGATGCATTATCTCATAATGAATTACATCTTGGAGTCAAAGAAATACTGTGCCCACATGCTTAAAAATATATTGCTTATATAATTAGAAAATAAATTATTTTTAAAAAAGAAAAGAAGGCCCCTTGTGGCATACCTTTAAAAGTTGCATTTCAAGTTTGTAAAGAGACTGTCTTGTGGGAGTTTCTCTGTGCCATGTTTATGGCAAGTGCCCATTACCTGTCCATCTATTTACCTTATTGAAAAGTGAATTGATTTGTCTTACTAAAGGCCCGTCTGGAGTGGATTTTCATCACGAACACTCACTAAGTCCTACTGTTCGGCATTTTGTTTTGTGAAGTCCACAAGCCACTTGTTTAATAGTCGTCTCTGGAATTTTGCAAGATAACAACATCATGTCTACTTATCTACCGTTTCTAGAATCTGGTCCTAAACTGCCGTCTCCCACCTTTCGAAAATCCAAAGTGAATCTGTTTTGTTCATCTCCTGATATATCTCTGGATGTTCTTAATTCAATGGTTACTTCATAATCCTGCCTAGAAGTTCCTTTAGGATCCTGGGGTGCAAGTCTTCTGGAAGTGGAGTGTAGGATTCACGTAAGCAGCCCATTCCTTTCTGGAAATTTGTGTCCCCTTTTAACCCATGCTTGATTTTTAAGGTTTGAAGATAATTTTCCTTGATTGAAATTCTTCTCTCATCTATTAGCATTAAACTGTCATCTCTAGTAATGTACATTTAACTTTCTTGTTCACATCGGTGGTCTAAACAGAGTTGAAATGATAGGTTTATTGCTTTTGTCACTTTTGTAAGCTTTGGTTTATCAGCACTTTAACGATTCTGACAATTTTCTTATACATTTCACAATTTGTGTCCTTGGTTATATGACCTTCCTTGCCTGTATACATGTATTCTTTTAAAATCTAAACTCATCAGAGAACGTCTGGGTAGTTTTACTGATGTCTTTATCTTTGCATTTATTCATCACAATGTGGTCAGAATTTCATTTTTAGAGCCTGCCACCTCTCTTACGCCACGTCCTCTTTCAGACTCTCTCTTCATAATGCCACATTTAAACTTTCTCTATATGGCTTTTCAAATCTTTTTAGTCTTAAGGCCTTGGGTATATGCCTGACTTTGACCAAAAGTGTACATCTCATATATAAGTAATTTCAAGATGGCATGATCCATTTTTTCCATGGTTCTTATTGTTGCTTTTCTGGCTTCAGAAAATGAAAGATTTAAATGAATAGTATACTTTGTCAAGATAATTAGGCTAAGTAATTGATATCAGTGAGTAGCTATGTGGCAGGGATCTGCTTGGTCCTGATTGCTTCGTTTTAGTGTGTAACACAAAGTGAGAGCTGTCAATTTCAGCTTTTGCCCTTAGGGAAATGCAACATGACTGGTCCGGCAACTTCAGCTACAGCTTCGTTTGAAAACCTTTCAAATCTGCACACACATTATATAGAAGCACACATAGGACACACACAGCACGCTGAAATCGAGACTCCACAGTGCCCCAGCACACTTCTTCTCCAGGGCCCTGTAATTCAGGACCACAACGAGCAGAACAGCGGTGTTCCTTGTTTATTCCAAATGCGTAACCCAATAGTAGTAAAATTAGAGCTTCATAAACAAGAAGATATTGAACTCTTTAGCAAATTCGAGTATGTCGTGAAAAAGCCCAAATGGGTTTTTCAACGCAGACGTTTTGTCGAGACACTTAATTTGTTTGTCAGACCCAAAATGTGGGGGTTTCAACAATTGTTCTTTTTTTTTCCATGTGGGACATAACAATATAACAACTTATATTGTTAGCATTTTGTTCTAGCTTTCTTTGTTAGGTTTTGGTCGAATTCTCAATTGAAATAATGATATATGTGATTACTGAAGAGCATAAGCCAAGATATTTAACATCTGTTAGATCGGTGTTTGTCTAAGAAAGTCCATCGGTGTGAAGGAAGACAATATTAGAACTTTGATTTGTATTAATTTCTTAGCTCATCAATTTTAATTTTTATAATTAAAAATTATAATTTTATAATATATTATATAATATATAGAATAAATTAATATAGTAGTATGTTTTAAAAGTATATTAATAAGTATAAATATATTGGGGGATTAAAATTTATTGATTGTGGTTCAGGACCAAAAAAAGTTGGGGACCATGATGTTTTATATAAAAATGGTCCTCAATATTTTTGATCATATAAAAATATATATAAAATTTCCCAGAGCTTGAAAGTGATATTTTGCATAAAAAATGGAATTATGGGGCATGATGGTGCACACCTGTAGTCCTGGCTACTTGGGAGGCTGAGGAGGGAGGATAGCTTTGGCCCAGGAATTCAAGCCAGCCTGGACAACAAACATAGCAAGACCCCATCTCTTAAAAAAAAACAAAAAGAGGAAAAACAGAAGACAAGGAATCTGTTAGTATTTACTGAGTGAACCTGCCCCATAGGAAAAATACACTAGAAATGACAAACCAATTCAAATAAAAATAAGAATTTCCTGACTAGCAAAATTTGGCAAATATTAGAATAATTATAATAAGTCATAGAAGGAGAGACTTCTAGCTGTCTCTCAATATTTGTTCTCTCTTCCTCTGTCGTAGCAGAACCCATGGTTTTTAAACTGTGCTCTTTCCTCACTTTTCCCTGCTACTGGGTGCTGTGTGTGACTAAGTTATGGCTAATGGGATGCAATTAGATGTGCTGTGTGCAATTTCTGAGATGTGTCCTTAAAAACAAGGGGCATGCCATTCTTCCCTCCTTCCTTCCTGCTGGCAGGATGAGGATGTGATGGCTAAAGATCAAGTATCTACCTTGAACCATGAGGAGGAAGCCGCACACTGAGGATGCTGGAGCCAAAAGATAGAAGGGCCCCTGGAGTCACTGTGCCAGCTCTTGACTGCCAAGCTATGGATTGTCTTCAAGAGAGAAATTCATTTCTAACTTGTTCAAGCACTGTAATTTTTAGTTTTCAATTTTTCACCATGGAATCTAATCTGACTAATGCAGTAATTAATTTAAATTGTGAAATATTTCCTTGAAGTATAATATATTCAGTATTGCATTATAAAATATCTCATATACTATGGATTTAGTTATATACACTTATTATTCCAACCTTTACTGAATATTGATGCACATATAGAGAGGAAAAGACAATTATTACTTACAGTTAAAATAGGAGATATGAACATAAACAACAACAATTAAAAGCAAGAGTGGAACAATAAAAGGACTGTAGTTTAGAGTAGAAAGAAAACATTCTTAGGAGGAGAGAACATTTGATCTTGGCCTGAAGCAAAGAGAAGTAGAAGGAACTGTCAGGTAGGGATGATCACGAAGGCATAAAACACATTCTGATGTTGAGAGAGCATGATGTATATACACACAAAAAAGGGCAAATAGATGGGAAAGAAAATTGTCTCAAATTTGGTCAGGGATAAAACGTGTGTGCGTGTGAGACAGGTCACAATCAACTTTGTTTTGCAAAGAAGCTAGCATTCCTGATAAATGCTTAAGCAATTTTCTGATAAACTTTAATGCAATGAAGAGCTCTTCTGGGAAATCAGCTTCTCATCTCCTCCACTGATACTCTCTAACCTGATTATTTTTCCTGAATTCTGTCTAAATTTTTTATCTAAACATTCTCTTTTCCCATAACATGCCCCTACTAAAAGCGAATCTTTGAATTAGCCTCTTTGGACTTCTTCCTTGGCTGTATGGGAAATAAAAACTTAGATATGTACTTGTAAATAAATTTTTCAAAAGCTTTTTTATTAGCATAATCATATTTTAACAAAATAAAGTGTGCATGTGAGGACATAGTGGTTGCTAAACCAGGTTAAATAATATTAGAAAGCAGTGAATACTGGGCTAAGAAATTTAATGTCTTTGGTGGAGAGTGTGGAGCCACTGAGAGCAGCCAGAAGCACAATAGATACTCAAATGCGTAGTTGTTGAATCACATTGAGGAATTTGATGCAATCCAGGTAGTCCTATAGGGCTGTTCATCGGTAATAGCGTGCTAGGTAATCCAGGACAACCTGGGCTGCTTCTCCACCACTCAGTGGAAGCGGCTGTGTGAAGGTCAGCAGTGCCCACCTTGCACTGCCTTGTGATTCCTGCAGCATTCATCTCAGCCTTCATTCTTCCTGACCTACGGAGTTCACTCATAGCGTTGTCTCCCTGCTCCTTCTGAAAATTCCACCCCCCTTGGCTGTCATGGCATTGTGGTGTCTTGATTCTTCTTTGCCTCTTTACTTACCGAACTTCCTGATGACAGTTATTTTGTCTCCTTAGTGACTTTCTTCCTTCTTCCTGCCTTTGAGCCCAGCCTTCCCTAGTGCTGCCCTGCGCCCTTCTCCTCCTCCACATGCTTCCTCTTGGGGCTTTCACGTGCCATCGGGACCTCCTGTAGCATAGTAAATGTCTTGTAACATGTAAAATGTGCTGTTCCTAGCAGCACTATCTTGAACATAGTAGGATAGATTTCCATAGATTTGGGCTGGGCTGAGATCTGCCTGAGTGCGTGTGGGTGAACCAAATGAACTCTCGATAATTTATTTCTAGAATAGAAAACCAGTGTGTATGTCTTTGCATTTTAACTTGGAAAATCTTTTTCTGACTTTAACCCTGAAGAACTGTATTAAGGAATGCTTTACAAATTAATATCAATGTGGTTTATGGCACATTTAAAATAAGTGTAATTAAAGTCTAATTTTGCAAGTCTGTGAAGGAGAATGAGACTATAGGGTGTGATTTTATCAGGTAATTTTTCTTTCACATATCTATTCCATCTCTGTGTCTAATTTATGCTTCTAACCTTGCAGTGGTCACATGAAACTGTAAATTTGACTGTGAATTCCTTGAAAGCATGAATTGTATAAATCTGCTTTTGTATCTCAATTGTTTAGCACATGCCTCGCATATAGTAGATAATAAAACAAAATTTGAGCAATTCAATTAAAACAAAAAGAAAGATGTCATTAAGAAAACCTATAATTATGTAACAAAAATTAGAAACTAGATAAAGGTAAAAATCATACTGAGAAAATCTGGAAGGTCTGAATTCAATTCATGACAAATTTTAAAGAAATGTCCATGGAAATTATGATCATTAGCTTTTATAGTTTGCTATTTAGCTGTCATTTGCAGTTGGCATTCACCTTTTCCTAAATTTCTCTATGATGTCTAAAACAGATCTGCAAATTCTTTGACACTCCTGCAACAAAAAGGTGGAATATAATTACCCTCCCTTTGAATGTCGGCCAGGCTTAGTTACCTAATTCTACCAAACAGAATGAGGGGGAAGCAACCCTATGACACTGCTGAGGCTATGTTAGGAGCAGTGATACAGATTCTCCCTGACTCTCTGTCTTAAGAGATATGCCGTTGGGGACCTGAGCTGCTCTGTTAGAAGTCCAGATACCCTAACGCTGCCATGATGCAGAGAACAAGTAGAGAGACCAGCTAGGAGGCTACTAAATTTTTCCAGCTGCGGCACCAGGCACGTGAATGAAGTTTTCAAGATGATTACTGTCTGCCTGTAACCTCATTAGACCCCAAACCACCCAGCTACCCCACTCCCAAATTCCTGAGCCACAGGAACCTGAAAGATAATAAACGGTTCTTATTATTTTACACCACTAAGTTTTGATGTGATTTGCTGTACAGCAATAGATACATCCTCTCACTAAATTATCATTTCTAAAATCAGCCAGATTCATCTCCTTAAGGAGGTGAATCCTGCTTTTCAAAGCATTTTAATATTTACAAGTAGTAAATCTATTTATATGCTTCTAAATTTTATCCCCATTTCTCATATATATCTTTGATTAGATAAAGCAAGGACCCTTTCATAGCAGTTTGAGAGTTATAAATATGGAACTTCAGAACTTGCAGCCTTTCAGAACGACCAGCAATGCAGCTCATTCACTCCTGGCTGGGAAGGAAGTGGGATAGAGGAGGTACCAAGTAGCTATGGAAGTTGATCAGCAGGTAACTGGAGTGGACTGGCATCCCTGATCTGACAGAATGTAGTATTTTAGGGCAAAGATAGACACCGTTCAGGGAAGTAAGCATTTTCTCTGACCTAGAACGTGAGACAGTGAATCTGGGAGATGACACTGTGCTCTCACCCCATGTGAAGCCTCTGAGATTCTGAAGCAGGAACAATTATAAACACACACAATAAACCTTAAAAAGAAGAAATTTCTTATTTTCAGACAAATATTTCATATTTGTTTTCTGATCCCATTCACTGGACTATGAACTCCTAGAAGGCTGGTCCTTGGTTTTTTGGGAGTTTTTTTTTTTAATGCCATGGATCAAATACAGATATTATGTCTTTCCTGGGTTCCTCATCTTGCTCTCTGAGTCCTAATGGGTCTCAACAGCTTGCCATTTGTGGAGACATGAGCAAGGCTGTTCGCTGAATCTCTCTATGTTGCCTGGCAAGAACCAGTTGGGATCAGTTGGAACCTCCACAGGAGGGGCAGAGACTGATCTCAACTTTCTGCAAGGTCTCCAGGGCATATGGGTGCTGGGCAGCTGGTATACCAGCACTGATGGGTACTTCTCAGCAGCTGGTGACAAAACTCAGGTTGTTTTGTCCCACTTTTCACAAAGTTACTTTCCTAAAAACCTTATAAAAAGATAGAACAGAAGGGGGGCCAGGTCCTTCTCTTGCACCATACCCATGTTGTATCCGGCCATGCCCAATCCAAATACACCTCTTAGTGGGATGCTGAGAAGATGGGGCTACTTGTCTACTGACTCTGCCTGTGCATCTCAGTCTGTTCTGGAGGTTCTTAGGCCATGTTTGACTGGGCCCTTTGCCTGATACCAGGCATGTACACACACACACACACACACACACACACACACACACACACAAAGTTTGTGAACTTTGGGAAACAAGTGGTTTGGGGAAAGCTAATGTTTAAAGGTTTCCATCAGTCCCATGGCCACTCTCTTCTCTTCTACTGAGGCACAGAGTAAGAGAGACAGAGCCTATTATTTTGTCTGAATCTGTTTTCTGCAACTTCCTTGCCATTTTGATTGAGAAGTCCCTTGATTTTTGCTGTTGATCCCAGTCAAAACTGACTCTTGAATCTTATTTTGTCCTCTGAAGACTTGGTAAACAATCAAGGTTTCTACCTGGAAACTTAGAGACCAGAAAGAGCCAACAGGTGAATGAGTCCAGTAGAAAGCTAAAACAAATTAATTTTTCAAAATTGCATTGTTTATGCCTGCTAAATTTGTTGCCACTCTAGAGGAATTGTGACTTTCAGTATTTGGTGCTCCAAAATAAAATAAAATATTATGTCTTTCAGCCAGAAATGGAAAGTTCTCTCTATGGCAAATATCTACCCATTATCTTTCTGCAAATTGTTAAAATGATTGGTGGCTCAAAAAGGAAACCAGTAGAAAATATAGTATTTTCTCAGTGTATAAGTCCATGTAAAGATTATGCTTTCAGGCGGAAACATTTGGTTTGACCTAATCATCATTTGAAACGTTAATTTTGAGTTGTGGTACTTGGCCAGAAGAACCACTATATTAATCTCAAAACCAGGCAAAAACTTATTCTTTTAACTTGAGAACTATTTTGGTATTGGTTTATAACATGCCTTACTCTTAAGAAAGACTCTCCAAGATGACATTTTATTATAAAATTCTCCAAACTTGTATAAAATATTGTTATCTCTACACATACAACATCTGGAAAAGTGACTCACAATTGAATGAAAGCCAGTCAGGGACAGAGGTAAGAACGGTTAGCTCCTGGGTCTTCTAATTCTGTTCTTTTGCTATAAAGTGTATATTACTTCACTGGCATTATGGTTTCATGAACAAAAGGTTCAGGAAAATCTTTGGACATCAAATGGCCTTTATGAAACAATGTCTTGATGAGTTAAGTAAAAATGAATCAGAAACACATGGACTCGATTTCCCTTGAAATATAAGAGGGCATACAAATCAAGGAAAAGAGCACTTAACAAACGCTGGGTTTGGGTTTCCTGAACCTGAAATGTTAAAATAATTAGCAAGGACTTATTGAGGCTGAAAAGTGATCAGTTCCAGTATTTCTAACTCAAAATTGAAATGAGGAGAGGCGGAAGGGTCCTAGAAGAACAGGGAGTGGTCACGGGGCATATAGAAACCTTTGAAAATTGACTTTTCCTCCAAACTATTTGTTCCCCGAAGCTCATAAACTTTGTTTTTATTTATTTATTTTTCTTCTCTTTTGCTTTGATTTCCAGATTTCAGCTGAAGACCTATCTAAAATGCTCTGAATTGGCTCAGCTCGTCTCCCTAGTTTCTTCTCAAAGGCAGAAAATGATGACATTTGGTAAAACAATGCTCTATTCATTCTTGAATTGGAGATAAATTCATATATTGGTTATCCAGGAAGTTTGCTTAAGTTGAATTTATTTCCTAGTGAACTGGATTTCTCAGCATTCCCTAAACCCACCAAATAAATTCTTTTAGAAAGTACTGCGAAAAAGTTGTAAGAAAGAGTTATTACGTACTAGAGTACAGATTTTAAAATAGGTTGTAAGCCAAGAGAGAGAAAAAAAGAAAAGCTTGAATTATTACAAACTGAGAGACAATAGTTTCCTTGCTTGATCCTACACCGTATCTTGGATCCCAGAATTCCTTCTCTGGTTCAGATCTGATTCATTCTCTTCCTTTCTTCCTGAGTTTCCCTGGGAAGTTGGACTGTATCCTCAACTCTTCCACAGTTATTTCCCTCCATCCTTTGTGATTTTTCTCTCCACATTCAAGCCTGGCTGCAGTGTGAAGCAGTTCCTCACCACTACTCCAGAATATACATTATTTTAAAATATTACTTTAGGGATTTTAGTGGTAATAATCATAGGAAACTGACTAGGGTGACAAAAATAACAACCAAAGGGAAGTCTCAAAGTAATGGCAGAGTAATCCTTGGTCTCTCGGTTCCTGAATTCCTCTGTCGACTGAAATCTTGAATGCAGCAGTCCCAGCTTGCCTCTTATTTCTGAAGGTAGATCTCAGCAACTAGACCCCCTCTTCTGAAGGTAGATCCTTCATTTCAAGATAGCTCTTGGCAAAGCCTGAAGATACTGCCCAGACTGTATCATTAATGTCTACTTACATCAAGGGGGAAGTTTCCATTTCTGAACACCTGATTATAGGACATTTGTTCACTATTGCTATCTGTGCATAGAATTAACCTCCTTAGGCATATTTTCATGTACCCTCTCCCAATTATGAAAAAGTAACTTTTTTAAAGGTATCTCAGACTCATCGATAAGGAACAAACTTAAAAATAACATTTTTTATCATTTAAATATAAAATACTTCACTTACTCATCAATATAATATATGTTTGTCTCCCTTAGGCCCCAAATGTTTGGCACTGTGATACAATGGTCAAGCATGTGATGTAATTTGAATCTAGCAATTGTGAAAGTATTCAGCAAAGCCCAAGAGTTCTGACTCAGGGGAGTGACTTCATTAATTCAGTCAATAATCACCATCACATTGTTTCCTATAGAGTCTTTACTGATCATATTTTAGCACATGAAAAAAAATGAACAATCTTTTGGGTTTGGGTTTATTTATGTGCAAGCTGACATTCCCTTGTGATGCGAGACCTTCTTTTAGATGCTTGAGTCCATTATTTTCTTTCCTGTCATAATAATAATATTAATAGCTCCCTTCTACTGAGTGTAACCCCGTCATGAGGCAGGCATGTGACTTATGCTCTCTCATTTAATCCTGAGCAATCTTATGAAGTAGGTAAAATAATACATATTTCATGATTAAGCAAATTTGGACTCAGAGAAATTAATTTGCTCAATATTGAGCCTTTGATAAAGTGGAAGAGCCTACATTTGGACCCAGGTCCAACTCTACAGCATATTTTATTTGTGGCATTCCTCTCCATTTTCTCAATTGTCTATATACAATTCCTGGAAATTTCAAAGAAAGGTACCATATAGGAAAGGTACTATAGATTCTGAAGTTAGAGTAATGATGGTCAGGAAAACCAGTCTCACTGTTTTATAACTATATTGCTACAAGTCCATAAAATGTTAGAGTGGGAAGGACATTTATGATCACCAAATGCAACCTCATTTTTACATAGACAAACTTCCCTTAGAATTAGAATGTCATCTTGTGTAATCACAGTTCTCTCACTCTTTAAGCCAGTGTGCTTTCCAATCCATTTACCATCTAATGTGACCAAAGTACAGATAAAAGAGAAAAACTTCACCAAGAAAAAGCAACTCCACCTTACTAGAGCCCTGAAGCTATCATATCTTTAAGATTATTGCCAAAGTAGCCTTTTCTCAAACAGTTCTGAGAAGACTCCTGAGTGTTTCGAGTTGGGTTCCCATGGCTGTCCAATCATTGAATATGCTAAGTTGTTTTTGACAGCAAGATGTCAAAATAGAAAAAGGTAGTGTCACAATTTTTTAAATGCCATATGTATGACTAATATGGGCAAATGCTATAGTGGCATTAATCGAGTCCTTTTTTAAAATTTTGAGTATACAATTGGGTTTAGAATCACAGTTCAGTAAATCCATAGTAACTTTTTGATTGCTTAGACTTATTATCTGTCTTAAATAATCTTTTTTGGCCACAAGTCCTAGGAATTCAGCCTGTTTTCCTATTTCAGTTAAAAAAAAAAGATGACGGAGCAATCACAATTATTTTTATTGAGGTCTTGTTATATGCAAACACTGTTTTAAATGCTTTGCATGGGTTATTTCACTAATCCTGATGAAGTAGGTGCTTTTATTATTCCAGATGCACAGATGAGGAAACTGAGACACAGAAAGGTTCAGTAACTTTCCCAAGGTTAAACAATAAGTAAGTGGTTGGGCTGTCCTGCACTATATTGTTTTGGTTTATCCCTCCAAAAAAGATCTCCCAGTTCTCTTTGTTAGTCTCCAAATACATGCACATATTATATGCCCTCTTTATCACATTAAAAAAGTAGGGTTTTATTGGTAATTATTAAATACTGCTATAAAACAGAGAGTAATACAATCTAAACACTGGTAAGTTACAAGTTTACAAAACCTTACAAAGTTCTTTTGATAGTGATTTGTGGTCTGTAGTTTATGAGTGCCTCCTGACATGACAGAAGGAAGCTCTAATCCTCTTCTGTTCTCTTCTTTTATTTCCCTGCGGCTAGCAATCTTTTACTCCTTTATGCCTTTTTCCTTGCCTGAAGAAACTGGGATGTCTGAAGATCCCAGCAACAGAGGCTGAACCAAAGGTGTACTGTGACCCCATCCCATGGGCTGATGTTGTCACTGAGACCCTCCAGACTCCATGTTATGCCCATTGCCAGGTTTCTGTGTATCTCAGAATGATTCCTTCTGGAAAGAGAAGAAGAAAGAAAAGAAGAAGGGGAGGAAGAAATATTCTTATTAGTTAAAACATAATCAGCTTTTTTTCCTATACTGTCCTCCTGGTAAGGGTTGAGAGTGTAACAGGACTTAATTTTTCTTTTAAACAGGTCTATCACTTACCCTTGCGGGGACAGTAAATGATTAGGATCCCATGGTTTTCAATGGCAACACCAGATGTTGGTTCCCAGCCTACCAGTTGTCCAGACATTGTTCTGTTGGAACAGGTGGGCAAATTTCATACAAAAATGAGTCCCACTGTTTTTCCATGATCTAGTATTATATTGATACTTTATATGTTATAGAATAAAATTCTAATTAAAATCAGAAGAACCAAAGACGTCACTCTAATGGGAAAACACATATCTTGGCTCTGCCACTAATGAGTTTTATGATTTTGGCATGGCCTTCAACTTCTTTAGAACTCAGTTTCCCAGTTTTTAAAGTGAGAGAAAGAAACATCATTTCTAAGGTATCTTTTAATTCTAATATTCTTTGATTATAAGAACCATGAGAATGATGGAGGCTTCAGAAGCTTGAAAATATAGTACTATTAGGGACTTTATGCTTTTCTGTTATTTTGAATTTTGTCAGACTTTGTTGCTGAATATTAAAGCAGAATTGAATATTTTTCAATTAGCTTTATAGGCAGTACTGAACACATATTTAACTCAGAAAGGAAAAAAGCTAAAATCTTGCATTGGGGCAAAAGAAGTGCTCTTCAGTTTTCTTAGACATTAAATGGCTCATTCAAAGCAACATTTTGATAAATTGTGTAAATGAGAGAGGAACATATGGATTAAATTTTCCTTGAAATACATACGCACTTAAAAATTAAGGAGAAAAAGTGCTTGGCAAAATCCATTTGGGGTTCTGCCAAATGGAAAACATTTTAAAAATAGTTGAAAATGTAGTTTTATCTCAAAATGCTGCCATATCCACCCATCCTTATTGATTATATATTTTTAAATTTGTTAGTTACTCTCCTTATATTTATTTTTGCATTTTTATGCTCTAGGGGCTTGTTCAATTATAGTACAATTTTTTTTTCAAATAGAGAACACAGTCCATCAGTCACTGAAGAGCACATCACAGTATCAATCTCTCCCTCTGTGATTGCTGTTACTTGAACTTCTGTGAAGGTTGCAGTATGATCTTTCCTGGAGTAACAACTGGCATTAATTCATATTGCTATAATGAAAAATTCTAAGGTGCACTTTGTGGCAGAGAAATAAAGGATATCTGGTCTTTAAAGATGTGGAATATGGTAGATAGCTTTCCAGTAAGTCATGCTGTTGTAGTGGAGGAGTTTTGAGGGAAGATGAGCCCTGAGTTTCCTGATTATATAGAATTCAAACCTAGCTAATCAAAAGACTTAGAGATAACATTCTTCTGCATGCATAGAAGTTTGTTTTGTCAATAGATTACATTGTATAACTTGAAGAAAAGAAAAATTATTTTCTCAAAATCTCAAAAATCACATTTGATTTTTGATCAAATTGGCAACACTTTCTAGTTCTAAGTGTTGAGTTCATCTGGAAAAGACTCTGTGCAATTTGTGTAATTACAGTTATCTGCAAAACAAACTGTGGAAGTCACGTCTCTGCAGATTAATATACAGATTCAGGTCACTAGAACATGCTCCTGAAACTGACATTCTGGGTGAGATTTTTCTCTTCTCTTTCTGCTCTCCTTCCCTCTTTATAATCTAATCCTTTTGGCAAGAATGCTATTTTGATATGAAATTTAATGAAAGAAGAATATTTTCTTGGTGTTAAAATCTCAAACTCGGGGAGATGATATCATCAGAATCAGCTGTCTACTCAGGATATATCAAAGGCAATGATAAGATTTGTTTTCACAAGATGATAACAATATCTTTTGAGACTAATCTTTAAACTCAAGAGTATGTTTTCATTGTCAGGTTGTCCTTTTTCTTCTATAGCATCAAAATGTTATGTGTTATTGTGAATAATTTTTATTAATTCATTATGATTTAAACAGAAATCTTCCTCATTAAGCTCATATGTTTTACCTACACAAAATTATAAATAGAATTTGTATAGTTTCATGACCTCTGAAATAAAAAATATTGTAGGCAATTTTCTATAACAACTCAGTAACAGACACAGAAATGAAGACCTACGTGACACCTTGGAACTTCTCATGTACTTGATTTTATGTTTAAGAGCCATTCGATATAATAGAGTATATTTGAAATATGAAAGAAGCAATTTTGAAATGCTTTATTCCATTTACTTGGGGAGTATTATAAATGATACTATAAAATAAATATTTGTTCTCCAAACATTTTAAATATATGTTATTCTATTTTTCCATCTATTTGAAATGCAGTGGCATATTCAATATGTCTGAAAGAAAGATGAATGCAATTATTTTACTAATGGTATTATGGGAAATTATTTCAGTTCATTAATAAAGGAAGCTAGGTGCTAAAATGCCTTCTTCTGTGTAAGGGGTTAATTTATCATACTTAAGTCAGATCTGAGTATATCATAGGGGTTTGGAGAATTAGGTTATTGTATAGTTTCATAGTTACTAAGAGAACTTATTTTTTAAAAAAATCAAGAGCAGAAGAACGGGATCCATTTGTACTCGCCATCAAATTGGTACTAACTGATCAACACTAGGGTGATCACATGGCAGAAATACTCTCTAGGGATTAGGGGGGCTGGGGGGCAAATCTACAACTAAAGGACACGAGAAGCACTAAAGGGAGGGAAGGGCACGCCTTTAACCCGCATTTGGGTGAGGCAAAGACTTAAAGTGTAACTAGAATGTTTGTACCCTCACAATACCTTGGAATAATACAAAAAAAAAAAAGAAAAGAAAAAAAACTTTATCAACGTATAATTTACACAAAATAAAATGCACCTATTTTAATCGTACATTTGGATGAGTTTTGACAAATGTGTACATCTGTGGAACTGCCATCCCACAGTCAAGATAGAGAGCATTCACATCACCCGAAAAGTTTCTTCACGTCCCTTTGCAGTCAATCCCCTCCCCGTAGACCTTAAACAAACACGGATCTACTTCATACCAAATAGATTAGTTTGCACCTGTTGTAGTATTTCCTATAAATTCAATTTTATAATATGTATTCTTCCGTGTCTGACTTCTTTCACACAGCATTGTGTTTTTGAGATTCATTTATATTGCATATATCAGTAATTTACACTTAAGTTGTTCCCACCTTTTGGTTATTGCAAACAAAGCTACTACGCACATTTATGTATGGGGCTTTATGGGAACATATGTTTCATTTCTCTTGGGTAAGGAGCTAGAAATGAAGTTGATGGGTGCTATGAGAAGTGTATGTTCAACTTTATAAGAAACTGCCAAATGGTTTTTCCAAAGTGGTTGCATCATTTTCTGCTTTCACTAGAAGTACATGTGAGTTCTAGTTGCTCCACATCCTTGCTAACTTTTAGTATTATTATTCTTTTTAAAATAAGCCATTCTAGTGGGTATATAATGGTATCTCATTGTGATTTTAATTTGCGTTTCTCTGATAACTAGTGATGTTGAATATCTTTTCATGTGTTCATTATACATTTGCATATGTTCTTTTCTGAAATGTCTGATTAAATCTTTTGCCCTTTTGAAATTATGTTGTGTTCTTATTTTGAGTTATAGGCGTTCTTTATATATTCTGGAGAAAAGTTCTTTGTTGGATATGTGTGTTGCTAATTATTTTAAGAACTTTTTTGAAAATATTACATCAAGAAATATTATATCCTGGCAATATTGTATCAGTTTATCTTATTTAAAATAAGTTTCCCCTCAACAGCAAAAAAAAAAAAAAAAAAAAAAACCAAACAATTAAAAAATGAGCAAAGGACAAAAATAGACATTTCTCCACAGAAGAAATACAAATGGCCAATGAGCACATGAAAAAATGCTCAACATCACTAATTATTAGAAAAATGCAAATCAAGACTGCGATAAGATACTATTTCACACTCATTAGGATGGCTATTATTAAATAAAACCAGAAACAACAAGTGTTGGCTAGGATGTGGAGAAACTGGAATCCTTGTGTATTCCTTGTGGGAATGTAAAGGGGTACAACTCCTGTGGAAAACAATTTGGCAGTTCCTAAAAAATTAAACACAGACTTATCATATGATCCAGGAATTCCATTTATGGGTATACACAGAAAAGAATTGAAAGCAGGGACTTGAACAGATATTTGTACACCCATACTCACAGCAGCATTATTCACAATAGCCAAAAGGTGGAAATGACCCAAGTGACTATGGAAAGATGAATGGATAATCAAAATGTGATGTATACATACTATGGAACATTATTTGGTCTTGAAAAGGAATGAAATTCTGATGTATGCATGTTAATTCAACAATATGAAAGAACCTTGAAGACTTGTGTTCAGTGAAGTAAGCCAGACACAAAAGGACAAATATTGTGTGATTCCACATACATGAAATAACTAGAGTAGTCAAATTTATAGAGACAGAGTAGAAGAGTAGTTATCATGGGCCGAGGAAAGGGGGAATGGGGAGTTATTTTTTAATGGGTACAGGATTTCAATTTGGGATGATGAAAAAGATCTGGATAGTGGTAATGGCTGCACAATAATGTGAATGTACTTAATGCCACTGAACTGTATGTTTACAAATGTTTAAAATGGTAAATTTTAAGTTATATATATTTTATAACGATTTAAAAAGAGTTTTCTCTGGGAGGCCTAGGTGGGAGGACGGCTTGAACTCAGGAGTTTGAGACCAGCTTGAGCAAGAGTGAGACCCCATCTCTACTAAAAATAGAAAAATTAGCTGGGCATCGGGGAGCTTGCCTGTAATCCCATCTGTTTAGGATGCTGAGGCAGGAGGATTGCTTGAGCCCAGGAGTTTGAGGTTTCAGTGAGCTAAGATGACACCACTGTACTCTTCCTGGGTCGACAGAGCAAGACTTTTTTTCAAAAAAAAAAAAGTTTTCCTACGTTGAAGTCCACATGGCCATTAGAGTTACTAGACCTAGATCCTATTTTAGATTCCAGAGTTTTATAGTTTGCAACACAACACATCAGTTCCTCAGAAGGCTAATATTTTCTGTTTGAATAAAAATGAGAAGTTCTGTGGCCAAACAAATTTGAGAGACACCTGATTAAATAAATATAATCTGATTCTTTTCTTCAGGGCTCTAAGCAAACTGAACCAAGTGTTGACAAGAATGTGGAGCAACAGAAACTCTTATTTATTGCTGGTGGAAATGCAAAATGGTACAGCCACTTTGGAAGACACTTTGAAAACTAAACATACTGTTACCATACAATCCAGCAATCACTCTCCTTGGTATTTACACAAAAGAGTTGAAAACACATCCACACAAAAACCTGCACACACATGTCTGTAGCAGCTTTATTCATAATTGCTAAAACCTGGAAGCACTCAAGATGTCCCTCAGTAGGTGGATGGGTAAGTAAACTGTGGTACATCCAGACTGTGGAATATTATTCAACACTAAAAAGAAATGATCTATCAAGCTAGGAGAATACATGGAAGAAATTTAAATGCATATTACTAAGTGAAAGCCACCAATCTGAGAAAGTGACATATTGTACAATTCTAAGTATATGACATTCTGGAAAAGTCAAAACCAAGGAAACAGTAAAAAGATCAGCAGTTGCCAGGGGTTAAGGGAAAGGGGGAGATGAATAGTCAGAGCACAGAGGATTTTTAAAGTAGTGAAACTATTTTATATGATACTACAATAGTGGATATGAGTCATTAAATATTTGTCAAAACCCATGAATATGCAAGACCAAGAGTGAACCCTATGTAAACTATGGACATTGGGTGATGATGTGTCAATGTAGGTTCATCGATTGTAACAAATGTACCCTTGTGGTGTGAGATGGTCACAGCGGAGGAGGGGTTGTGTGTGTATGTGAGTGGTGGTGAGGGGACGGGGGGTATATGGGGACTCTCTGTACTTCCTCAATTTTGCTGTGAACCTAAAACTTTCCTAAATTTATTAATTTTTAAAAATCAGAAAATCATGAATTTCAAAAGAGAAATATTTGGGCTCACAAAAAGAAATTTCTTCCTCATCCAGGGAACCAGATTCCAGAGCAAGATGACTTCAGAGTATATCCTGAATACAAAATAATGACCTGTAGCTCATAGCTGGATAGAAGATTAGGAAGAAGGGTTTAGAAAGATTGAGATTCTTGCGGGATCTAGTAAAAAGACTCATGGAATTCATACTGCACCAGAACCAACACACACCTCAGCCCTTAGTATCAAACCCAGCACTAGAAAACACTCAGGAAAAATATTTGTGGAATGAATGAGTAAACCCATCTATCTGTATATCTGTCTATTATCTATCTATCTATCTATCTTCATCATCATCATCATGATCAACATCATCATCTATTTACCTAGACACAAAGATATGGTTGGAAAAGCTGCTTTCAAAAAAAAAAAAAAAAGACATAGGGTGGATTCCAACTCTCATAAAAGTTAAAAAAGACTGTCATAACATTGGAAAAATACCTCCTCCCTTTGTTGATTTGGAAGAAGGGAACTTAGTTGGAAAGGGAGACAATAGATGGAATGACATTTAATTCTCAAGTACTTTTGGCAGTGAGTGGCTATATTAATACAGTTAAGATCTTGTACCCTTTACTGATATTGAAGGAACTATATTCTTTGTGCCTTCTGGTATCTGTCAACCACTGTGTCCTTGTGCCAATGGTCAAGGTTTATATCACATTCTTTTGCTTTCTCTCAACTCCAACCCAGTGTTATACATTTGACTAGTACTTAATTAAATAGGTGAATAAATGAGTGAGCAAATGAATGAAACCTTTGGTTTCTATGTCTCCGGATAAACCTAATTCATGTATTCCACGACCAAGTTGTGGGCACTTGGATAAACTGAATTGCCATTCACTGATGACACTTCCATCTCCCATATTCAGCCAAAGAGGTAGGTATGCAAATCCACCAAGCAAATCGTGCACTCTCTACTCCAGCAAATTAACTCTGCAACTTCTAATTTCTAAAATCCTCATGACATTACCAGGGGTCCAAAGGACAAGGACTTTGCACCTTGTAACAAAGGTACAAAGACAGAACCAGTATTTCCTGCCTTGTAAAAATTTGAAAAATCTCTGTCACTGAAATACTGAAAGATATTATGACTCAATCATTCCTTCTAATTAGTTTCTGTTCCTTTCTTGGATATGTCATTGTCAAAGTTAAAAAAAACCCTAACATTCAGAAAGTTATTTTTGTATTTATTACCTAACACTTTTTTCTGCAGTTAAAGTCAATTTCTACTTATTATGGCCTTAATGGAGATATAGAAAATTTCATCTGCATATGAGCACTTTATGTATTTGAAACCTTACTGTATTAGGATAATCTAAAATTTTATTTGGTTAAAATAAATAGTCCTTACTAAAATCTATTTTTCTTTCTCTTTCTGCTTTTCCATGTTGGCAGTTCTATCAAAATAATGAATAAGGGGCAAAAACTGTACCACTAGAGATAATTTAGAGAATAATAAGCTACTTAGGTTTATAACTAACAAGGGTATGTGTTAGGCTGTCTTGTCAAGTGTTGCTGGGAAAACATTATCTAGGAAGACTTTATGGGAAGAAGAGAACTTCCAAAGAAAGCTTAAGTTCATAATGGAAAAGTTAAATGTGATCTTTTTAATAGTTGGCAAAGTACCCCCAACACGACGCATTTTAGACTTCTCATGAATTATGTCATGTTACAAGAATAATGAAAGAGATGCGTGCTTACAGCTTTTATCGACAGTCTCATGATCTGTGTCCATTGTGCCAAAGACTTACCACAACTTAATCTCACAGAGAACCATAACGCCACAGGGACAGAGTCTAGTGTAGGCTCCCATCTTCAGGCAGAGCTATAACTAAACCATCCCTTCTAAATTTTTTCTAAAAATTTAACTGTTTTTTTTTTTTAACCTTCCTTGGATATTCCATTGCCAATGTTAAAACCCTAACATTCAGAACGTTCTTTTTGTAGTTTTCACCTAGTTAACTTTTTTCCAGTTAAAGTCAGTTTCTACTTATTTTGGCCATAACTGAGATACAGAAAATTTGATCTGCACATGAGCATTTTATGCATTTGAAACCTTACTATATTAGGGCAATATTAAATTTTATTTGGCTAAGATAAATCATCCTAATTCTGTTTACTTCTCCTCAAATATCCTATTACTCAAGCCTTAAATCATCTTTATTATATCCTTTTAGGCTCTCTAACATTTCCACTTCCTTCTAAATTGTGTTCCTAAAACCTAAGTACAATTGTTTATTAAGGGCTCATGCAGTGCCCAGGCGAAGGAGATGGTTTGTATTCTTAAGGCTTTTATATGTTGCCCTTTCAATTAGACAACTCAGGAACAACCTGATTTTTTCTTTTCATTAGAAATTCTTTCTTAAAATAATCCTTGTTTAAAATTGGGCATTAACTTCTAGTTAAAAGTGGCAGATTGAGCAAAGACAACTACCTCTTCTCTCCTTCAAAGATCCCTCTGAAATGACAGCAAAGATTTTTGTCTGAGGAAAGCAAAACAATACCGGAAAACACATGTTGGTTAAAACTGTTGAAGAATTCCTAGAATACTGAAAACACATGTAATCAGTTAGAGACAGAGCAGAGGAAACCATAGCCCAAAGATACTGGAGGTAAGCATGAGATGTCCTCAGGAGCCCCAGGAAAGCCCTAAGTTCAAAGTCACCAAATGCAAAGCATAGAGTAGGCCAGTTGCCATGTTAATCCTTTAAAAGATTATCCCTATCCCATTCCCACTGTAAAAGTTTAGCCCTTGGGCTAAAGCCAGAAAATTATACTCTAAAGGAAGTGGGTGATTTGTGCCAAAGCTTTGTACTGGGGATTTTGGGAGCTGAGAAAGAATCGGAACAGAGGCTGAGTATCTCCAGAATATACAGCAGATATGGAGACCCTCTGCTCCTGTGTCATCATCATCCTCACTTTGGGATCTAGGCTGATGGGGGAGCCACTACATAGAACACTCTCATTTGCCCTGGAAGAGGGAAAAGAGAGTTCTGGAGGGTCTCAGAATAAATGGCCTGTGAGTGATACCTATCCCTCTGCTCACATCTCATTGGTCAGAATGAGTCATGTGACTTTAGTCAAGCTCAAGGAGGCCAAGAAGTGCAACCTTACCAACTGTGTAGGAGGGAAAAGTGCCAGAAATACGTGGTGAACAGTACTTATGATAAATCTGTCACCTATAAAGGAATAAGAATCAGGTGAACAATAGAATTTTCACCATCAACACTGTGTGCTGGTGCTATTCAAGCAAGGTATTTGAGAAAGTGCCCTGTAGTATGAAAGAATCTATAAAGTCTATAAAAATAAATAAACAAATAAAAACCTTGCCTAAATCAGGATCATGTAATACTGAGGGACATACAAAAATGGTTAATATAAATAATAGAAATGGAAATCAAGAACAAGGGGAAAAGGTAAAGAATGCCACAAAAAGTTATAAAAGGATATATATGTGCATGTGTATATATATATTAAAAATTTTATATATAATTATATACAACCATTATATATGTCATATATTGATTTTAAATTCTATGTACAAGAACAAAATGTTTTATTATGATTATAGAACAGAATACAAATGGTAGAAAATGGAGGATGTAGAAATAAATAAGGGCAAAAAAAGTCAAACGCATGGAAAGTATAATAAAACTTCCTTTGTCTACTTGGCATTTCACAGAGCACTTTTGTTGCCTCATTGGAACTCCTTAATGGGCTTCCCAAAAAATGGATACTCTGAGAATGGTTTCCATAAAGAGGTAATTTATCAACTAAAAATAATACATAACAAGACTTGAATTCTATCCATATTTTTCCTACCTGTCTATGAAGCCACCTGATCCATGTCATTGCAATAACTTAAAACAAATATCTTAGGACAGGGAACTTTTTAATCTTTTTTGGGCTAATGGTCCTTTTGTATTTATATCCAAAGGAAAGGAAATCAGCACAATGAACACACACCCCCATGTTACTTGCAGCTCTATTCACAATAGCCAAGATATGTACTCAACCTAAGTGTCCATTAACAGATGAATAGATAAAGAAAATGTGGTGTATATACACATGGAATACTATTTAGTGATAAAAAAAGGATGAAGCTCTGTCATTCATGGCAACATAGGAAGCCTGGAGGACATTGTGTTCAGTAAAATAAGCCAGGCACAGACAGGTAAATACTGCATGTTCTCACTCATATGTGGAAGCTAAAAAAGTTAATCTCACAGAAGTGGAGAGTAGAATAGTGGTTACTAAAGGTGGGGAAGGGTGAAGGATAAAAAATAGTCAGAGGTTGGTTAACAGATACAAAAGTACAGCAGGATAGAAGAAATAAATTCTAGTGCTCTATAGCACTATGGGGTGACTATAATAAACAAAATTTATCATATATTTTCAAACAGCTAGAATAGTAGATTTTAAATGTTCCCAAACACAAAGAAATAATAAATGTGAGGTGATGGATATGCTAATTAACCTGACTTGAGCATTACACATTGTATACATGTATCAAAATATCACACTGTATCTCATAAATATGTGCAATTATTATGTGCCAATTAATTACTTTCTCAAGAAAAAAGCAGAAACTTTTTAATTTAACAAGGTCCCATTTATTTATTTTTGTTGTTGTTGTGATTGCCTTTGGGGTCTTCTTCATAAATTCTTTGCCTAGGCTGATCTCTAAGAGTTTGTTCAACCTCTTCTTCTAGAATTCTTATAGTTTCATGTCTTAGGTTTAAGTCTGTTATCCATTGTGAATTAATTTTTGTGAGTGGTGAGAGGTACAGATTCTATTTCAGTCTTCTATGTGTGGCTATCCAATTTTCCCAGCATCATTTATTGAATAGGGATTCTTTTCCCCATTGTATTAATATGTTTTTGTCTGCTTTGTCAAAGATCAGATGGCAATATGAGGATGGTTTTATGTCTGGTTTCTCTGTTCTGATGCATTGGTCTACATCTCTGTTCCTATGCCAGTACTATGCTGTTTTGATTACTAAAGCCTTGTAGTATAGACTGAAGTCTGGTAAAGTGATGCTTTCTGATTTGTTCTTTTTGTTTAAGGTTGCTTTGGTTATTCGGGATCTTTTCTGGTTCCAATTGAAATGTAGAATTATTTTTTCTAGATCTGCAAAAAATGACATTGGTATTTTAATAGGGATTGCATTGAATATATAAATCACTTTGGGTAGTATAGACATTTTAACAATGTTGATTCTGCCAATCCATGAACATGATATGTTTTTCCATTTGTTTACATCTTCTGCAATTTCCTTCCTCAGCATTTTGTAGTTCTCTCTGTAGAGGTCTTTCCCCTCCCTGGTTAAATATATTCCTAGGTATTTTATTTTCTTTGTTGTTATTGTGAAAGGTATTGAGTCTTTGATTTGATTCTCAGTTTGATTGTTGTTGGTGTGTATGAATGCTACTGATTTGTGTACATTGATTTTGTAACCTTAGACTTTGCTGAATTTATCAATTCCAGAAGTCTCATGGCAGAATCTTTGGGGTTTTCTAGATATAAGAGCATATTGTCAGCAAAGAGTGATAATTTGACTTCTTTCCCCATTTGGATACCTTGATTTCCTTCTCTTCCCTGATTGCTCTGGCTAGAACTTCCAGCACTATGTTCAACAGAAGTGGTGACAGTGGGCAACCTTGTCTGGTTCCAGTTCTAAGTGGGAATGCTTTCAATTTTTCCTCATTCAGTATGATGTTGGCTGTGGGTTTGTTGTATATGGCTTGTATAATATTGAGGTATGCTCCATCTATGCCTAATTTTTAAGAGTTCTTATCATAAAAGAATGCCGAATTTTGTCAAATGCTTTTTCTTCATCTATTGAGAGTATCATACGGTATTTGTTTTTACTTCTATTTATGTGGTGAATCACATTTATAGATTTGTGAATGTTGAACCATCCTTGCATCTCTGGGATGAAGACCACTTGATCGTGATGGACTATTTTTTTTATGTGCAGCTGAATTTGGTTTGCTAGAATTTTATTGAGAATTTTTGCATCTATATTCATCAGAGATATTGGTCTGTGGTTTTCCTTTTTTGTTTTGTCCTTTCCTGGCTTTGGTACCAAGGTGATACTGGCTTTGTAGAACGACTTAGGGAGGGTTTCTTCCTTCTCTATGCTATGAAATAATTTCTGCAGTATAGGTACCAGGTACACACAATGTTGCAAACTACTTTAAGAGGTTTATCTCTAAAACTCATCCATGAAACCCAGGTACCACAGGCCCAGGTTAGGAACTGCTGTCTTAGAATAGTCTTCCTTGGATTATTTTGGAACCTTGTGATGCTAATACCTGCAGTGTAAGCACCAGAGTGGGCACATGGATGCAGCAAGACAGTCCACACTTTTGCTTTTGGGAGAGGAAGAGTAGTCTCTTCTGCTGCCCCTAACATTATAGAGGTTCTCTGGGACCTCACTATGTGAGTGAGGAAATGCAAAGGACCAACGCCAACCTGATTGACTGATGTGTGTGATAGAGTGTGTCTCTACACAGATCAAAGTGTCCTCTGATCCAGAGGCCACTATGCAATGAATTCCTGAGTTTTGTATAGCATGTGTCAGTTCACAGAGCACTTTTATAAATGTTGTCTCATTGGACCCGGGAACATCATTGCAACCACTCGGTCAGGAACAGCAGTCCTATTTTAGGAGGTGAGACAGTTAAGCCTTAGAAAGGTTAAACGACTTGCCCAAGGCCATCCAACCAGTTAGTGGTTAGACTAGACCAAGGCTAGACTTCTGTGTGAGTAAAATGTGGAATATGATTTTGAATTCTTTGAAAGGCCTTCTGTCTCTAATAGAACACAAAGACTTTCTATTCACAAGCAGAGGGAAGGCTCAAAGTGCAAATTAAGTTTATCATCACTGGAAACAATTGCTCTCAGTTATTCAACTGTGGGGGATGGAGCTGGGATAGGGACTATCCTGTGTGGTGGTCTACAGGGAGTCTATGTGGCCACTGGACTGAAGAAGGAAAGGGAGAGGAAACAGATTCCCAAACACAGTCATAGGGCCCCCACTTCCCAGCCTGGACTAGGACTGGCCCTGAGAATGATTAAAGAACAGCAGGAGGTTTGCAAGAGAAGAAAAAGTAAAAATAACTCATTTTGTAGAGGCCCAGTCATTCAGGAACTGGATCTTCCTTGGCTTCACATTTCCCAGCCCAGCCCCAGGGCTTGGCACAGAGTAGACACTTGGGAATTGTCTGTGCTAAAAACACAAAGGCACACTTCACCTTGGGGTTATAAGATCTATCTACAAGAAAGACTGTCTAGACTGTCAAGGATGACTTTTCTGCAAGTGACCCTGTCACTCTGTAGCATAGCAGTGGTTAGAGGGAAGTACTTGGGACCCAGAAAACTAGGATGGACAAAGAACTGAAAATTCTTTGGTTATTTGGGAGTAGGAGGGTTCCTTGCTGGCAGGCAGTAGACCTAATGACCCCAGAGACCTCTTTTGTTTGTTATTTCCCTATGGTTAAATGACAAACTGCTTTTCATATAGGCAATTGAGTGGTTCATTTCCATAGCAGGAAAAAATAAAAATTACCAACCATCAACGAGGACCTTGAATCCCCTCAGCTGAGAGAAGAGACTATTGCACAGGGGTCTTAAGAAATTAAAGTTCCCAGGCTACAGCAAAGAGGGAAAGGCCAGGCTGCGTTAAGGACCCATCTCTTGCTTCTTGTACAAAGATGGCCATGGTGGTGGCTAACCTTTAAGACCTACGAATCAGTGGCATGATCACTGTGTTTCTCTAGGTAGGCTTGGGAAGAAGCATAGACAGGAGAGACAGTGGGGAAATCATACCTCCAGGATTTAACACTCCTTCATGTTTCATTATACAGTCAAGTAAACCCAGGAACACTCTCTAGCCCAGGGTTTCCTAAACCTTAGTCATTTATTCATCATTGTCACAATTTTTGTCCTGCCCAAGTACCAGCTGTATTTGTATTTCTTTGATTTTTTAAAATAAATTCATGTACAATTTTCAACCTAATGCTAGAGCTTAATACCAAGTGTTCAGTATATAAGCAATTATTTTTCCAGAAACAACAAAATAGCTTCTGTTTTATGCTGTGTTTTGTGGCCTAAAAGCGCATTTTTTTATTATGATTTTTCTTTGAATATTAGGTTCTTGGGAAATGACATCACTTAAAACAGAAACTGGGGAAACACTTTGTACAAGTTTTTAAAATGTGGTTAAAAGTTGGGGGCAGGGGGAAATAGATTCTTCCAATCAATGATAGTTTTGGAAGAAAGTGGTATACCCAGAAATCTTTTCTCTCTCCCAACCCTTGTTATGTAATCAGGGAAGGAGGTGACTTTCATTCAGAAAATGAAATATCATAAGAATGATGTGAATTTGCTCAAAATAATAACAAGGAAAGGAAAACATTTCTTAAGGGCAAAATCACACTGTAAGGCAATTTGTAAGTCGCCAAAACAAAGCTTGCCCAAAGTGAAATTCTGTGGCTGTTTCAGAATTCGTGGTGAATATTAGCTCTCTCTAATTTGTTCTCAGCAAGGTGAATCACAGCATGTGGAGTTTACAGGTTTCTAGCCCAAATGATCTTCTGTATATGGAAGGACATTCTTAAAGAATAAGACAGAGTTGGCCTCATTGCCCTCCTGTGGAATGGGCTGGTTTTAGATTACTCAAATTAGCGAAAATTTATTGCTTACTTACCAAGTTTAGAGCCTGTGCTTTGTAAACCTAGGGAGTACAAAGATACAAATATAGAAGTCCTACTCTCTCTGAGTTGTAACTGAGGAGAAGGAAAACAAGTGAACAAATAACTGCAGTATATTGCAACATATAACTCAAGGCACTAAGAGCTAACCGTTTAATGATCATCATACAATACACATTAACCTACTTAGTCCTCAAAAAACTCACTTTACATATGGAGAATGGAGGCACAAGATAGTCAAGTCATTTATCAAGGTTACAAATCTTATCAGTGGCAGAATCAGAGACCAAACCCAGACTATTTGTTTCCAGAGCCGTAGCCATCACAGGTTAGGGAATCATCAAATAAAGTGATTTGAAGATGAAGAGGTGTTTAGCAGGTATAGGGAGAGCAGGAGGCAGGAAGCTGAGATGTGACACTCCAGTCCCAGAAAACAGCACGTAGGCAACACCTCTGAAATGTCTATTTAAATATGATGTGATGTTAGACGTGCTTTGAAGTGAGTTATGAGACTGAGTCCTAGTTTTCATTACTCATTGTGTCTGTCACATGCCCGGCATTGTATTATAGTAGAAATACAACCATGAAGAGGACACCATCCCTCTTCTATGGCAGGAGGGTCATTATATTTGATTTGAAAACCCATTGAGTTTGGATAAATTGTTTGGAGGTGACATAAACTCTTAAACATTTAAAATTAAATTAGAACTGGGAAATCTGTCAAATTTGGGGTTTCTGTTTTACACCTCGATAAAAACAAACAAGCAACAACCAAGACTCCTCATCTTTTCCCTTCTAGCAAAACACTTTCATTTTCCATAAATGCTTTAATCAGTTTGGAGTATTGGTTTAAACGTTTAGAAAGTACTTGAGAGCTTTAAGCATCAAACAGCCTTTTAAAGTGGCTTTTTCTGTTAACACAATGTTTCTTGTAACTAGTCGGTTGTGCCAAAATTCACTGCATAAAAGTAATCCTGTCAGGTGGGGTTGTATTTTTGTCAGTAACACATCAGCATTTTGGATGGCACTACATTTTTCTAAGTGTTCAGTTCACATTTTTAGTGTCTTTGTGCACAGCTTCCAGAATATCACTTTGCCATCTTGTAAATCAGTTTACATTATTTGTGATAATACTTACCCTTATTATAATTACCACAAGCCATGGAAAGGTCCAACTGTTTCATTAGTTGACTGAGAACAACAAAGTCTAAAGTTTCATTGAAATCAGATGTAATGTTTGTGTTCCAAGGTCAGCTGGAAACTAATAGGAATAATTTAAGTCATAATATCCCATCTGAGGCTGAGCCACGTTAATCATTCTGTGGATCACACTGAAATGATTCTGAAGGAAAAAAAAATCACATCCTATTTCTCCCTCATTAAGTATACTGAAGACCAACTTTGTAAGAGGAAAGAATTAATCTATAGCAGGATGGTCACAGTCTGTGCCTGGAGAGCCACTCACAGGCAACCCTCAGCAGCCTGGAGCCGCAACCGAGGGGGCAGTAGGAGACTGGAGGGCTGATTCCCCTTTCTCCTTCCTCTTTTTTTTCTTTTAATTTCTCTTTCCCCCCTCCCATAACCTAGCAAATGTGCAATCAGGGGATTCCGAGAATGTCTAGAACCCCCCGGAAAGTTCTCCCATCCACCATCTCCCAAAACTATAAATGTCAGAGATCTTCGAGGGTGAGGAAGGAAAGGCTTTCTCTTCTGGCAAAGCAGCCAATTGAAAAGCTTCCCATGATACCTACTGGCCTTTTATCTAAAAATGTTTAACCCTTTATCTGTAATCATTATTTTTAATTGATAAAGCAATAAGGGACTCACCTTCTTCACCATGAGTAAAGAAATCTATATTAGTCTGTTTTGTGCTGCTGTAACAAAATACTACAGACTGATTTATAAAAACCATAAAATTTATTTTTCACAGTTCTGGAGCCTGGGAAGTCCAAGATCAAGGGGGCCACCCCTGGGGAAGGCCTTTTTGCAGCATCATAACATGGAGGAAGGTGTCATATGGGCGAGAGAGGAAAGGGGGCTGGGCTCCCCTTTTACAGTGAGCCCATTCCCAAGATAACAGATCCACTCCCGCTATAATGGAACAAATCCATTCATGAGGGTGGAGCCCTCATGACTTGAACACTTCTCAGAGATCCCACCTACCAATACTGCTGCACTGAGGATCAATTTTCCAACACGTGAACTTTAGGGCACACATTCAAACTACGGCAGAGCCTCTTCTGTATTCAGAGTTCTGTCCGGTCGTTCCCAGGTGTGCCTTTCTCTTCTGTGAATAAAATCAAGTTGAGAAGACTGTGCTTTTATAAACTACAAACATAAAAGAAGAAGAAAGCCTGTCTAAGACAAAATACACATAGAATACATATAGTCATTATTTGCCTAGTGGTGGCATTTTGAGCAGAGATGGATGAGAAAATAATTTTTAGGCCATTGGAAATTCTGAATCCGTTAGCCCCACAAAGTAAACGCAAGCTAATAGAACTGGAAATTCTTTGGAAGAGTGCATTACTGCCCCACCATATACACCTCATTTTCATGAGGGAGGGTGGGAATGAGGGAAACAAGAATTCTAAGTAGTATCTTTTTTTGCTTTGGGGATACATAAAGGTTCTACACAGACTAAGTAGCAACAGTTTTCAGGAATGTTGAGGAGGGGGACATAATTGTTGACACAGAGGGTGCCAGACTGGGGATCAAAGAGTTGCCTCTGGCTATAAGAAACTTAGAAGCTGCTGGGCTGTGTTTCTTTAACCCTCACATTGCTGTTCAGACTCAGTTTAGGCACTGGCCAGAATCTCCTCTCTTCCTCCCTTTTCCTTGATTTACAATTCCCTCTGAATCTTAATCCGTGTAATACTTTACACTAAGCAAAATGTTTTCATAAATTACTCTAAAACACATGAAATTACTGATAGTAGCCTATTTTGCCTTACAAAGTAAGGCAGCCTTTTGTAAGGCAAAATAGGCTACTATCAGCACAATTTAATACATTGTCTAGTACAATCTAATATATTGTCTCATTTTATCACCTCAATACTCCTTTTTGCAGACAGAGCCTGTTATTAACTGTAAGGAGATTCAGCCCCAGAGCTCATATAGCAAAAGAGGGAGCTGACCTAGAACTTGAACCTGAACTTGAAGAGAACAGTGCTCTCTTCACCTTGCATTGCTACCTCCTGTTCTTTGGGCTGACTCTGGAAGAGTGAGGAGGAAGCGAGATGTGTCTAGGTTCTGAGTTCTTCACTGTGGGTTTGAGCCACTTTTGTAGGCCCCAGGCAATCACTCTTCCAGTGCTCATGTCAAATACTTGAAGATATACCTACATTTCATATTACCTATAATTTTTATATATTTTAAAAGTTAATGCTTAAAATTTTGTATTTGAAATTATTTGGCTATAGATAACACTTGATTTACAAATGACTACGATTTCTTGATCACTTAAAAATGATGAAATCTAGCCTACAAATTACTTTCAAATATAATGAAAATTTCATGAATTCTAAATTTAACACTAAATGAATTTGGCATGGTATTAAATTTTGCTGATATTTAATTAAACATTTATTAATTTCAATGTTTTGCCCTTTTTGTATTTTGGAATAAATGCTTTTTTTGGGAGAGGGATAATTTTAGCATTTAAACAGTTTCTTAGTTCCTCAGACACTATGCTTTTCATGCCCAATGTATAAAAGCCTGGCAAGGTCCACTGGCCCTGGTGAGAGTGGCTATTCATTCATTATCCATTTTGTGTGCACCACACATGGAGGACGACATGGTCTTTCCCATCAGATCTAATGCAAATGCTTTGAAAATTTCTTATCACTAAAAAGCCTCCCTGACACTACTTACAAATATACTATCAGGGAATCTACTTCTACTGGTCCTATATGATTTTAAGCCAGTAAAACCTTGAGAAATTGGAATGTTTGAGTCTTCTCATTAAAGGAATTTAGGGGTGTCTCAGAGTTAACCAGAAAGCATGTTTCTTTTTTTTTTTAATAGTCAAATGATTTTTTTTTTTTTTTTTTTGAGACAGAGTCTCACTCTTTTGCCCGGGCTAGAGTGAGTGGCGTGGCATCAGCCTAGCTCACAGCAACCTCAAATTCCTGGGCTCAAGTGATCCTTCTGCCTCAGCCTCCCAAGTAGCTGGGACTACAGGCATGTGCCACCATGCCTGGCTAATTTTTTCTATATATTTTTAGTTGTCTGATTAATTTCTTTCTATTTTTAGTAGAGACGGGATCTCGCTCTTGCTCAGGCTGGTTTCGAACTCCTGAGCTCAAACAATCCGCCCGCCTTGGCATCCCAGAGTGCTAGGATTACAGGCGTGAGCCACCGTGCCCGGCCTCAAATGATTTTTAATAAGTATGCAAAGGCAATTCAGTGAAGACAGGGTAGTTTTTTAACAAGTGGTGCTGAAATAATTAGACATCATAAGCAAAACAAAATGAAATGAAACAAAGTCTTGACAAATACCTCACATCATATACAAAAATTAACTCAAAATGTATTATAGACCTAAAAGTAAATTACAAAACTATAAAATGTCAAAAAGAAAATACAGAAGAAAATCTATGTGACCCTTGGGTTTGGCATTTAGGTTTTTGATACAATTTGAAATGCATTATTCATTTTATTTATTTATTTATTTTTAATTTTTTTCATTTCAGCATATTATGGGGGTACAAATGTTTAGGTTATGTATATTGCCTTTGCCCCACCTGAGTCAGAGCTTCAAGCATGTCCATCCCCTAGACGGTGCGCACCACACCCATAAGGTGTGTATATACCCATCCCCTCCTTCCCCCTCCCATCTGCCTGACACGCAATGAATGTTATTATTATATGTGCACTTAAGTATAAAAAAGACATCTGTACTAGAATGTTTATAGCAGCACAATTCACAATTGCAAAGATGTGGAAACAACCTATGTGCCCACCAATACATGAATGGATTAATAAAATGTGGTATATGTATACCATGGAGTGGTATATGTATGCCAGCCACAAAAGACGATGGTGATATAGCATCCATTATCCTGGATAGAGCTAGAACCCATTCTACTAAGTGAAGTATCTCAAGAATGGAAAAGCAAGCACCACATGCACTCACCATTAAATTGGTATTAACTGAAAGCATGTTTCTTTTAGCCCTTCTTGTTTCAGCTTGCTCCTCAGACCTAGTGAATAGCATACATGAATGTAATGAGATCTTTCATGATGACTATTATCATGGGTAACATCAATTTTAATTGAGTGACTTTGAAGGTGTTCCCATCTGGGATGACCCAGCAATAGTTTCTGGACATTGATTTTCTTTTTTACAAACAAAATTTTGCTTTCAACTAAACGAAATTTTACAAACAAAATTCTGCTTTTCTTTTTATTTTCTTTTTTTATTGTCTACAGAGACATGAGAAAAAAATTCTGCTTTTAATTTCTTAAAATTTTGCTTTTTAACTTTTTTGTAGCCTTGGATCTTTTATGGTGAAAATGGAGTGTAGCAAAATTTCTGAATTACCTCAGTGATTTTGCTGATGTCACAATATAAAGGCCAAATGAAACATTTAACCAATGTAATAGTTTGTAAGTTGTTTGCTCTGGAACATTGTCGTACTCAAAAAATTCAGGAAAAAAAATCACTTAACTTCATGGGGCAACATTTTATTCTGCACCTAATATTATGGGCTTTTACCCTTCTTTGTATCACTACTTCTAACATCTTCAATAGGAAAGACATTTTTCTTTTATATTAGGGAAAAACACATTTTCTCAAACATTTATCATGATGCCGATAGACTTTGTGACCACCCTAAGTGCCTTACTTCACTAAGAAAAGAAGCATCAGTATTTCTGGTCTATAAAGAAGAGTCATGGTGACACTTTCCTTGTTCTGATTCACACACTGACTCATTCATGTTCACACATTTATTCATTTAGCAAATGTTTATTGAGCATCTACTCTGTGTTATGTCCTAGCAAGACACAGTATTAAAAGTTGAAAATATCCTCACTTGGAATTTAGTATTTTATCATTAATATCTCAACACACACACACACACACACACACACACACACGCACGCACTTCAACAACATCCAAACTGGATGGCGTGAAAGTCCTAGTACTACCAATTTTTGTTTCTGGGGGTTTAATTCAAAAATGCTATTACTATTGTTTTATTAATTTGTTTTAGTAACAAAGGCCCTACATTGAGTACTATGTATGAAAATTTCTTCAATTTTTTTCAACGATAATTCACTGAGTGTCAACCATTTGTCAACACTTTGCTGGTCACTGGAGCTACAGAGGTGAATGAGAGGCACTCCCTCCTCTCAAAGTGTTCACCTTTTCTGTGGATGGGGTAGACATGTAAATGAACACAATCTAAACTATATTATAGATGCCACAGGGGAGCTGGCGTTCTAGGCAGAGTGGGAACACACACACAGAAAGCTTCTCAGACGAGCTCTGTAAGATACTTTGTCATCCAGAACCATCAAGGATGAGTATGCAGACTGTGTGCTGTTCAACCATAAGGAGTATGGTTTATATCATAGATATTATTGACCAGTGTATTTTAAATAAGATTTTTTAAAGTGGTTTGTTTTAACAAAATCGGTATAGTGCGACAATTTTCTAACAGAGGGAAATGAAGTGTCTTGACTAAGGGGTGCTTTTTTCTAGTGTGCACAGAGATACCACATGAGCTAGAAAGCCATGGAAGAATAACCATTCTCAAGCAGACAAGATAGAAAAGGGTATTCCAGGTATGGAGAATGATCATGCAAGGTGCAGATCAGCACAGTACACTGGAAGAATTGTAACCAGTTTTGTATGATTGGATCATAGGGTGCCAAGCTCATGGGGGTGCAGCAGGAAGTAGGCTGCAGATGTAGGCATGGGCTTAATCACATTCTTCTAATACCTACCCTTCTATCCAGGCCTGATGTCAGCTTTCAGCATCATACCTTAATGTAATACACCGTTGCCTTCTCCCGTCAATCAACCAGATGTTGATCCTTCCCCGTTTAACTTACCTGTTACTCTAAGTGGGAATGAAATGACTTCATTCTGATTTCCTGTGGCACGTGTAAAAGTCAGCAAGATATTTGTCAGTACCATTGAAGTCAGCAAAGAAAACCTTTCTCCAATCATGTATCGTTAGTGCTTTTTCTCTCACAGGACAATCAAGTCATGGATCAAGCCAAGTGTCTTGTGGGAATCCCAAAAGAGTCTCTAGGATTCTACAGATCTGAGAGTTACTCTTGGTACAAACCTCTTCATCATGCAGCTTTTCCACTCATGCTATTCAATATTATCTCCTTCACTGTACCAGTCCTCTTGCCCAAACTTGCTTGGTTTGTTTCTTTCCCTCATTCTCATTAATACCATCATCTTTTATTGCTAGCATATGGTCATAGGTACAACTTAGCTTAAGTGAAAAATACCATTATTCCTAAAATAAGCAGAACAGCGAGGTCTAATACCTTCAGTGAAAGCTCTTTGTTCACAAGTAGCCCGCTGGCTGGCACCCTGACCAGTATCCATTCTTTTTGTTGAGGGGCATGTTCCCAGTGGTCACTGCCTTCTATAGATAAGTCAATTGGTGAAGATTTTGGTTGACACCTCTGATTGTAAACAATAGTAAAGAACTTTTGCTATGTTAAGAAAAAAAGGAATTTATGGGAAAGATGTGGAGGAGATAGAGAAGCAAAGGAAGACTGAAGAACTATATTGGGAAAAACTTAGAACTCTTGGTGGCAGGACTAATAGACAGTATTGGTGAGGCACTGCCACTAGGAGTGAGCACCTGCCAATCCTTGCTACTGTGCGCAAGACTGAAAGTCTCAGGAAAACATATATGATTGGCTTGGCTTGGGTCAGGCACTCATTCACTGGCTGGGGGAATAGGGACATCTGAAGTGTCAGATCTCTCAAGGCTGCTCTTAATGGAGACCGGTCATTTCCTGAAAAGGAAACTGGAGTCCTATTACCAAATACATAAATAAATGTGTGCACGCATATGTGTGTGTGTGCGTGTGTGTGTATGTGTATGCCGATGATCAGGAAAAACGATTGTTCATTACAGTATTTTTTCTCTTTTCCAAACTATGAAAATTTTATCTTCCTTTTATTTTTTATAGGGGAGGGGAATATTAGTAGAGGAGTTTTAAGAGCCTTCTAGGATTTTAGGAACTAAAAAATGGTGAGAAACATATAAAGTGGGATAGACAAGATAGGCAATCTCTATCTTAACCAGATGCCACATGATCCTCACACACCCAACTGTGAGCACCTCACAGTTTATCTTTCTCCACTTCAGATTTCCTCAGTCAGATATTCTTTTCTGATTCCATTTTTTTCAGCATAATATGGGGGTACAGATGTTTAGGTTACATGTGTTGATTCCATTTTTTAATTATCAATCATATGCACTTGAAAATGGAAGAAGGAAAATCATTGGGGAGAGGAGGATTTTTTTAAGGAAATCTTTCTTTTATTTTTTTGAAACTTGACTTAGAATAATGGGATTTCTTCAATTTGCTATATGCAAAGTAACAGAGAGCTTAGTGTATACCAGAGATGGATTAGACAGATGTAGCACTTAACTGTTAACATTTGTGAGGTTCATTCCCACCAGTGAGATTTGTGAGCAGCTTCCACAAGATGCTACGCAAAATCAGTTTAGTACTTTCCTCATTTGTCACTGTGCTGTGAAACTGGTAAAATATAGAGGAAACAGAAAATTGGGCACATCTGTGAATTTAGTTGTGTCCTGATTATAGCAATGCAATTCCACAGATGTGCATGTTTTCATAGGAGAACAGGTTTCTATTTGATTCCGAACTCCATCAATGCTCAGCTGATATTTTATAGCTCCCTGTGGATTTAGCATGCCCTCCCTTTATAGAGCCAAAACAGTAGCTTAGCTATAAGATTCACTGGCACCACTTTGGTATCTATTTTCTTAAATTATGGCAAATGGGGATTTGCGGCATACATATGTCAACTTCACCTACATATTTCTCTTATAATAATGCTTGGCACATTCATACTACCTCTCGGCCGAGAGCCCCAAACACTTAGTAAACATTTACTCATTCTTACATTAAAAAGAGTTCAGTAGTTTTCATAACTCTCACTTTATAGAAAAGTAGAAGTGCAAGGTCCCTAGCCTGTTAAGGAATACATAATTGTAAGTATTAATAATCTGTTTCTCCTTTTCAAAACAAAGTGAGAAATGCCTGAAACTGAAACAACATCAGAGTTAATATGTTCAATTGTATTCTATATCAGAGGTGCTCACGGTTGGGTGTGCGAGGATCACCTGGAATCTGGTTAAGATAGAGACTGCCTATCTCCATCCCCAGAGACTCTGATTCTGAAAGAGGCTCAGGCATTTGCATTTTTAACAAACACTCTTCCTCTAGGTGATTCAGAAGACTACACATTGAGAAACACCAGTCGAGATGAAATAATCAAATTATAAGATTATAAATAGAGAAACAAAAGCGTAGCTCTCAGGAGATTACAATTTCTCATCTTTTCTCCCCCCGCCATAATTACATTTTTGAAAAGTATTTCTTTTCTTTTTTTTTTTTTTTTTAGACAGAGTCTCACTGTGTTGCCCGGGCTAGAGTGCCATGGCATCAGCCTAGCTCACAGCAACCTCAAACTCCTGGACTCAAGTGATCCTTCTGCCTCAGCCTCCCGAGTAGCTGGGACTACAGGCATGCGCCACCATGCCTGGCTAATTTTTTTTTTATATATATTTTTAGTTGTCCGATTAATTTCTTTCTATTTTTAGTAGAGACGGGGTCTCGCTCTTGCTCAGGCTGGTCTCAAACTCCTGAGCTCAAACAATGCGCCCACCTCGGCCTCCCAGAGTGCTAGGATTACAGGCGTGAGCCACCGTGCCCGGCCCTGAAAAGTATTTCTTGAAAGCAGCTGTCATTATCAGAATACTCCAGGAGTTCCCAAAAGGATAGCTAATCTCAAAAGAAAGAATAAGAATGTAAGCTTGAATCTTGTTTTGGATTCATTTATGTAGTGAGTCAAGGGAATATGGCCATCTTTGGTTCAGAGTCTCTATCTGTCCTGCCAGGACTTGGATAGTCTAGAACCATATTGATTATTCAGAAGCAGCAGAAGCTGCCAGGGGCTATCTATATTTCCAGGGATTTTTCTAACATCCAACAAATGGCTTCTCTTGTGGCCTCCTAAAACACATATGGCCTGTCACCATAGCTCCACTAAGGACTTTTATGACCATGGTAATAATGATCACTAAGTTTCATTATTTACTGTATGTCAATCAGTTGGTGTTCAGTATTGCATTTGATCCTTCCAATAATTGTATGAGGCAGAAAATGTTTATAACCATTTTATAGATGAGGAAACTAAGATAGATTAAACAAACTAGCCATGTAGACTAATAAGGCTGCTAAGTGATTTGAAACACATTTTGTTTGTATCTGAGTCCTTGATAACCACTATTACATTGACTCCCTTTGTAGAAAGATGGTGAGTTATAATGGCAAAGTTCTTTAGCTGGAATATCTTTGGGATAAGAAGGATATGGTAGAATGAAACTAACTGTTTGTAGGCAGAGGGCAGTGGGATTCTTATTTCTCAGAATTCAGACTATAGAAGAGGGTTGCAGTACCTTGCATACCATGTATTATTCTCCATGTAATTATACTAAGTAAAATACCTTTACAGTAATTGTATACATAATGAAATATTGCACAAGTCTAAAAGCTTCAAAGCGCCTGCCAACCTCCTCCTACCCTGTATCAAATGAAATCCTCCTATGTACTAAGCCATAGTTATAATTTTCCCCCTGGTTTCACTTGGATTTCCTTTAATAATGCTTGATTGTAATTAAAAATCAGTGTATATGTGGAATAGATGAAGAAACCAAAATTGTTCTCTTTTGTCTTTTAGAAAAGTGACAGTTATAAAAATGCTCAATATAATCGATTCACTTCCCCCCCACTCCATCGAACTAGCATTTTATCAACCACAAATATGCTTCTCCACATAAGACAGTAACTGCAGTTCTGTGGTAAATGTAACAGGACTGAAGTCCTTGCCAAAGAAGCATCAAAGTTTTCAGAGCAGCTATTGATGTGCTCAGTTCATAGCTCAAAGAAAGCAAAGAGAAGGAAGCAAATGGCAGGAATGGCTTCAGGCTAGCTATGCTTTCAAAATAGGTTTAATATAAAGGCTAAAACAGCAGTAAGATATTCATATATAAAATAGATATCTGCCACTTAGCAAGCTGAGTGGAATCAGGTTCCAAAATGTCTCAGTGTTCAGGCACTACTGATTCTAATAACAATAGGCTTGAAAAAGATAATAGATCCTAATAGTTAATTCTAACCTAACCGTGTCGATGTTGGAAGTCTGGAGATCTTAGTACTGAGGCATTAGGATCCATTATCTTTTTCAATCCTGTTATTAGGATCAGTAGTGCCAGATCACTGACAGCTTCTGGAATCTCATTCCACTGTTCAAGTCAAAGTGAATGACAACCATTCAGGGTCATGTCCTGAAGAGTCAAGGAGAACCCTCGTCTGTTCTTGAGTAAACCCACTTATTGGTCTGGTAAGTCACAGCCGTAGGTGTGGAAGGCATCGGTGGCAGTGATATTGTTTGAGAAATTCTACTCTCCCCACAGCTACTCAGAACAGTCTGATTTCACTGGTCAGTAGTCACCCTGTCCTCCCTTTCTACCTTGCTGGATGTTGCCACAGTTAGGAATGCAGTTAGTTATGCAGGAATCGTGGTTGGAACAAACACTTGCCACCTTAGGCACAGCCTTCCTTGGCAGCCATCTCTTTAAGGACAAGAATCCCCTTTTCATGAAGGCAATAGGCTTCAGGAGGAAGAGGGTGGTGCTGATGGACGTGTAAAATCTAGTCTAAGGGCTATCATTCATTAGCTTTGTGGGGTTGAGCAAGTTCCTTAATTTTTCTGAGTCTCAGAAAGTTGAGCTGAAACTCAACCTCATAGGGTCATCATAAGAAGAGAGATATTAGAGTGAGAGAAACCAAAGGTAGCTAGTGAGGTTGTTGAGGTGATGAAAGCAAAGTAGAACAGGTAGTGATACAGAGTCTAGTCCTCATTTCCTAAAGGATAGGATGCATTTCTGGTGATTTTCAAGACAGAGTGGAAGGAGTGAAACAAGGCCACCTGCTTTCCATAGTTGAGGGAAGATAACCTGGCAGCAAGCAACTAGCAATATTCTCTAAAGAGAATGAGGTGTCACTGAGATAGGAGAAGACCCAAGACAGAACTCACTAGGCAGACAGTACTGGATGAGATGGGGTTGTGGTCCCACTGGGAGATGCTGAAAGAGGGATTCATCAAAGATGACCTCAACAACTTCACGACTCTGTAAGTCCTTTCTGAATCTACTTGAAAGAGGATGCTGGGTGTGGTATTGAGTAGTTAGTTGTAAATGAGAGTTACAGCATCGGAGAGTAAGATGGTCAGGAAGTCAGCGGTGTTCTTTATGCATAGATCTTTCAGACTCTGTATTTCTCTTGCTAGAAATAGAGAAGACATTCTCTGATAGGATCAGTGAGTTGTCATTAAAACATCCTCTTCCCTGAGGTATTAGGCACCAAGGCTAGAAACCAACACACATCTGAATGGAGAGGCCCTATGTATACATGCTATCCACAACGTGCTACAGAAGATTCTTCATCCTCTTTCCAGTTTTGCAACTCTCCTCTCTGTTCAAATGAAATTCCTGTGAGACATATCTCTCTCCTGAAACAGCCCTTTTAATCTACAGAATGGTACAAATATGCATATAGCTATATTTTCTCAAACTTCTCCAGCAATAAGTGTTTCAAGTATACAAGATTAATTGTAAAATTGAAAAAAAAATCTGGTTGTTCAGCAGAAAACAGGAGGTGATAATTTTGTAGAAAATGTATTTTTACATTCTTTCATTTAAAAATATGGGTTTTGTTTCATCTTTTATAGAAATTGTACTGTTGACTCTAAATGACAGAACTAAAAGAAAAGAATTAGTAATAATGGGTAAAACTCACATACCGGAATATTTTCTCACAATCTTGAAAACTTTTTGTTAATTGGAAAGAGCATTCCCACTAAATAAATGCATAAAAATGATGACTTGCTAAAAGATGTCCAACTACGCATAGGAAAAAGTAAAAATCTGTAAGAAGATGATTTTTATGACATCATGGCTTATTGCTGTGGGAGCTATGATGAGGCAGATTGAACAATATTATGCCAAGAGAAAAAGTAGGTGTAACAGGGTGGAAGTTGGAAAAGAGTGAAGTCCTATATTACTGCACAAATACCTTACATAATTAGAAAATGTAGCAGAAAAAAAAAGTATAATATGGAAGTAAAAGGTAAATAGATTTCTATTTGATCAGCTTGAAAATTATCCTCAACACCAGTAAAGCATCTTCAAACTTGAAATATGAAGATGATTACTTTTTACTTTAGTGTACATTTTTTATACAGCATACAGCTACTTTGAACTCCTTAGTCTTCACCATCTGTAGAACTCAATTTCCGTTTTGTAAAAACAAATAAAAATTGCTGACATCTGTTTAAACCCTAATATCTCCATAACCATGTTAGAATTTTAACTCAAGCTTGGTGTCATGTTAAAGCACTCGGGCCTTAAAATAATATTAAACTTATGGTTCTGTTTCAACTTTGCAATGATACTAGCATTTAACCCTTCAGATATTCCAAACAGCTCACCGAGGAAAATCTTGACAAAAAAATGAAGTCAAATGTGGACTCTTTATTTTCACATCATGCTTAGAGATTTTTCTAAAACCAACCACAAATTTGGAGTCTTAGAATAAGAGGATGGACTGTTGGAAAGCCAATGACCTGTTTAAAACATGGGGCAGTCTGATTTGTCATTAAAGAGACCTTCTGGTGACTATGGCAGTTGATTTTGTGCCTGGGCCAACTCAAGTGAAAATTGTGAGATAATAAGAATAACTTGGATTTACAAAGTGTTGAAAAAAAGTTTAAAGCCCTTCTACATTCATGATTTCATTAAGAACAACACTGGTAGATTAGTGGTGAGGTACACTCCAGACTTCTCTCTCCACCCTCACCTTCAGGACTGAGTTCTCATTCTCTCAGCTGCCAGGATCATTGCCTGCTGATGGCTCTCAGTGGGTTCTTCCCCAGGAATTGCTCTTAGCCTCAAGGGACCTGTCTCACACTTGTCTACGTCCCTGCCCCAAGGACTGCCCATACTGCTGCTATAGTATGGACCCACTCAGGGTAGCCTGAAAACATCGCAATGAAGGGAAACACCTCCCATGGGCAGAGTGCCAGGGTGCACTGGTCAGCCACTTTATGTGGAAAGAGAAGTGGCCTGAAATGAAAAACTGTATATGGACTCATGAGCAGAGGAAAATTTCCTGGCTGGCTGGTCAGGGTGTTGGAAGGAGAAAGATTGGAAAATCAGAGATCAGACAATCTGGGGAGAGGCATGCGAAAGGGTCAATGGGCGTGATCATGAAGAAGGAACATTTTTTGTACAGCATGTTAACATCCACCAGAAAGCACCTATCAGGAATAAGGCACTAAACAACCAAGTAGACCAAATGCATGACCAGTTTTGTAAGCCAGCCTTTATCTTTAGCCACTCTGGTGCTGGCACAACGGCTGCATTAGCACAGTAGCAGTGATGGCAGAGATGGAGGCACTGCATGACCCTGCACACAGGTACCCACTCTCCGTACTGGTCTAGTTACTGATGTTACTTAATAGCTAATCTTGCAGCAGCAAAGACCAATTCTAAGTCCCTATTGCTACCCCCTTGAAGAAACAACCAGTCATTTTGGAGCAAGTTGATTATATTAGACTTCTTTCATACTGTAAGGAGCTGTGATTTATCTAGACTGGAAACAGTAATTTCTCAGGCATGAATTTGCCCTTCCTGCTGTGAAAGCTGATTTGGAGTCATTCCTGTCATAGCCAACTAAAATGGAGTGGAGCAGGCATTGGGAAAAAGCCTGTCACAAAAGTCTGTTCCAGAAACTGTGTCTCAAGCTCAATCCAACAAAACAGCCTGCTGTGACTTTAAGACAATCTTTTACCTAGTTGCTGCCTCTTGCGAATCAGAACTTTTCTTTCAAAACAAATTTCATAATCTTTTCTCCTTTCCCAATAAACCCACAACCCTTTCTTTTGTTCTTCACAAATACTAGAAACCACCCTGGTCTCTATATGAATGTCTCAGATAGCATATTACTCCCAAATAAAACCTTTTTGCTTGGAGATTCATCACTATACATTTTTACTTAATATTGACACTGCCTTCAAGACTCTAGTCAGCACTACTATCCAAAGGCTTACAGAGTATTTGATGCACTAACACAGGATCTCATATTAAGAGCCTCTTAGATAAAAGGCTCCTATTTACAGCAAAGGAAGACAGGCAGTATGTGCACCCATGAGATTCTCTGGTCCTATCTCATACCATATCATCCTAAAGCTGCTGGGCTGATAGAGTAATGTAATGGTCTTTTGAAAGTGCATCTGAAGTTCAGGGTTGTAGATAATTCCCTAAGAGGATAGGGCACCATCAAACAGAATGCTGTATACATGTTAAATCAAGGACCATTATATGGTGCCAAGATCCCAACAGTAGCATACATGGGTCTGGAAACTAAAGGATGAAAACAGGAATGGCTCTATCTACCACCATCCCCAGTGGGCCATTGGGAAATTTGTATTTTCCACATCTGCAATTCTGGGGAGCCCTTGTTCCCAGAGGAGGAATGCTTCCAATAGGATTCATCGCAAGAATTCCTAAACTCTAAGCTACAGCTGCTACCTGGTCACTTTAGGCTATGTATGTCAAAGGAAAACCTGAGGATAACCTGAGGATCCCATGGGGACTAGGAGCTTAGACCCAGTCAGGAGTGAGTCTGGGTCGCTCCACGAGGTAAGCCACTTAGACCAGCAGAGATGCTAAAAGTGAAGAGAACCTAGACTGTGTAGCACAGCAGGGAGGTGAGTACCAGATGCAGCCTCAGGATCCGTGGTGGGGGCTGTAGTTCATCCTACTAACCTTCGCATCATAAGTTTTCTCAGAAAAAGAGATGAACCAGAATCCTAGAGGAGCTATTTCTGGGTGGGTGTCCTGATCTAAGAAGGAAGTGTACCTGAGCTATGAAGGGTGTCTGTGGTAGATATCATTGTGTGCTACCCAAATGTACCCTTCAGGACTGACAGACTCTCTGGGTTGCTGGCATGATTGCCCACCAATGACTTCTAGGTGGATTCCTCCCTAGGAGTTGCTCTCAGCTGGAGGCAGTTACCTCTTCCAAAGTTATGTCCTCTCCCAAGAAGCAGTCTGCATTCAGAGATTGGGTTGTGTGAAGATACAAAGCCCTGCCCCCTTGTCTCAATCTAGGACAATTCTGAAGAGTTTCACTCATCAAGAGATCCCCATAGTGTTCAGCTGAGTTCAGCTGAGACTGCTGTTGAAACTTCATTACAGTTTAACTTCTTCCACTGCCCAGTCCTGTTTCCTTCCTTCTCTCACAGGAGTTCTTCCTGAGAGCCATCCCCAAAGAACTGGCAACATACAAATCTCACAGTCTGTTTCCCTGGGAACTCAATCTGACACAAGAGGTCACTACTATTTCCCTCACTTTGGAGATGTGGAAAAACATGGCCCAGAGAGGTTCTAGAATTATCCAGGGTTCTGTTGCTAGCAAGGGGCAGAGCCAGGATACTTTGCGGTTAACTGGAAATTCAGTGTCTCCTGCTGTTTCCTTCCTGCTCCCCTTTCAGCTCTCCCATCCCTACATCCCTGCTCTCCTCCTTGTGGCCACATCCCCAGTGCTTACATAGCCCCAGCTGTGGACCAGCAATGACCTGATGCTAGACATGCAGCAGCAAACTGAGTGCCATGTCTCCTACCCCTCATGACACTCACAGTGAAGTGACCCCTGCAAGCTGTCCCTGGCTTTAGTGCAGATTTCCCACAACTGCCCAAGCCTTTCTCAATTCCAACGTGAATCACCTAACTGACGTGGATAAAGATTTCTCGGAGGCTACATTAACTCTGTGGGGCTGATAATAATATGGAAATTTATGTTCTATTTTTCCTAAAGAGTGTCATTCTTTTAATATGGGATTTATCTCTAATGGTAGCATTTTTGGTTTCAGCATATGCCAGAAGAAAATTGATGTTTGTGCAGACCTGGAATCTTCAAAGCAGAAAAAGTGAAAGTCCCCCTATTCCACCTATAGACACAGCTGGGGTCACTCACAATGCGCTGTGCTGTGTACATGAGGGCCAGGTTTTAAAATATAATTTCCAACAATTTATAAGCACAAAATACTTTTACTGTAGAAACCTAATTTTGAAGGCATTGGCAGGGACCAAAGCCCGAGAGGCTTGGAGACCAGCGACAAGATTAGGTGGAGTGGTTAAATTTCCCCTCCCTTGCATCTCGGGCTGCTGGTGGGCTCCTGAGCTGCTCTAGAGACCTGCTGACACCAGCCCAAGTGAGCAGAGAGCCTCTTGTAAACAGGGCACCAGGCTCCCAGCTCCCTTGGGACATGTCCTGCCCCACATACCTGAGCTGATCGGCAGGCACCATATTGCTTCATTCTCCCCTTCCCTTCCTCTACCATGCTGCCAAGAGAGACAATTTAGCCATTGCTCAGAGGCATCCATAGGGAATAGGACCTTTCCTTTTGGAGCCCTGCAGCAGACTGAGGGGTACTCAGACTATGAGCTCCCCACCCGCAGGCCCTCCCTGGAGCTACTTGCCTGGTGACTCCAGCAGAGCGGGGCAAATCCCGAAGCAGAGAGACATTGATCCAGTTTGGGCACCCCATGGGTGACTTGAGACTAGCATTATTCTCCCTGGCAGGGTCAGGGATTGATTGCTGGGACCCAGGGCACAGGCCTGCAGGCCAGATCCCATACACCCAGGTCTCGATCACATTGCCTGGGGGCACAGAAGGAATATTTGTGAACAAGTCTACTGAGGTGTATGTGACCTCAAAGGCAGATCAGACTGGGTCCTAGCTGCAGCGTGCGAGGGGCAACCCTCCCCCCATGGAAGAGCCTTGCTCCCAGCTCAGGCCATGATCCTGGGCAGGGAACCTCCCAGTTCCCATCACAGTCAGGGGAGATCCTCTGGCTTGAGGTCCTGCCTGCCGGCAAAGACCCGGGAGAAACCATTGACTAGGGAGGGTGGAAAGGAGGGAGGCCTGCTCCAGACTTCAGGTCTCAGACAGCCCCACCTCCACATGCAGAGTTTTTGGCTGAGTGGGGCCATTTAAGCCCCTCCCTGGAAGCTTTGCCCAGAAGCAAAGAACAGACCTTTGACCCCCTGCTAACAGCATTTGTGGAGCTTGACAGAGGCTCACCCAACCTAGCCCCACCCAGCCTCACTCCCCAACCTGCCCCTGCCAACGTGGAGAATAAGGACACACCTGGAAGTCCCAGGGCCCCGCCCACCATTTGAGACACTAGAGTGCCTCTCCACAGGAATGAGAGCCGGTTACAGGACCCAAAAACAACATTGCAACTTGCTCCTCCTGGTAAGTGCCACCTACTGACAGGGAGGTCCATTTGCATGCCCTTTTACTGCATTTATGGACTCATCACAAAGGATGTGGTCAAATCTCACCCACAAGCACTGCCTACTGGCTCAGAGACTAAACTGGGCATGTCATTATCTAAACAAAAATCCAAAGGTAAGAAGCAACAGCTGCTCCAGATGGGAAGGAATTAGCGAAGGAACTCTGGAAGTATGAAGAATCAAACTGAAATGACACCCCCAAAGGGGAGCACCAGCTCTCTTGCAATGGATATTAATCAAATTCAGAACACTGAAATGACAGAAAAAGAATTTTGAACGTAGATTGTAGGAAAACTCAATTCTATACAAGAGAAAATAGATAAAGAAACCATAAAAAAAGTCCAGGACTTGGAAGAAAAATTCACTAAAAAAATTGAAATATTAAAAAAAATCGAACAGAATTTCTGGAAATGAAGAATTTACTCAAGGAATGATAAAACTTAGTGGAAAGCCTCAAGAATGGGGTAGATCAAACAGAAGAAAGAATTTCAGGGATTGAAGATAACACCTTTCAATTAAACAAGTCGGTCACAGAGAGAGAGCAGAGAAATAAGAGAAAACAGCAAATCCTACAAGAAATGTGGGTTATGTGAAGAGGCCTAACATGAGAATCATAGGCATCCCTTAGGGTGAAGAGGAAAATACACAAGGGTTGGATAAACTATTTGAGGATATAATGGAGGAAAATTTCCCTGGCCTTGCTAGAAATCTCCCAGGACTCCTGGGAGATTCATTGCAAACAGGAAGACACCATGACACACAGTCATCAGACTGGCCAAAATAAACATGAAAGAGGCCCTCCTACAAGCTGTAAGGTGAAAGAAGCAGATAACCTGCAAAGGACAACCCAGATCAACTACAGACTTCTCAACTGAGACCTTACAAGCCAGAAGGGACTGGAGCCCCATTTTCAGACTTCTAAAACAGAACAATGCCCATTCTAGAATCTCGTATCTTGCAAAACTAAGTTTTTTACATGAAGGAGAAATAAAGACCTTCACAGACAAGCAAAGACTGAGGGAATTCATCAAGTCAGGACCTGCCCTCCAAAAAGTACTCAGAACATGGATCAGCACAATAGACATAACCAGTGTAAAATCATCCAAAAGCTAAAGATCAAAGGCCAGATGCCACAATGGCTCAAGAGAGAAAACAAAGTAAGAAAATTCAATTCAACAGGATGAACAGAAATCTGCCCCACTTATGAATTCTTTCAATAAATGTGAATGGCTTGAACTGCTCACTAAAGTGACATACACTGGCTGAATGGATACACATACACAAGCCTTGTATCTGTTGTCTTCAGGAAGCACATTTAACCCACAAGGATGCATTCAGACTCAAGGTGAAGGGATGCATATTCCATGCAAATAGAAGCCAAAAGAAAGCAGTTCTGATTTCAAATAACTTAGTCTTCAAACCAACAAAAGTAATGAAAGACAAAGATGGTCAGTATATAATGTTGAAGGGTACAATTCAACAAGAAGACATAACAATTCTAAATATTTATGCACCTAATTCAGGTGCACTCAGATTCATAAAGCAAATCCTACTTGATCTAAACAAAATGATAAACAGCAGCACCGTAATAGCCAGTGACTTAAACACCCTTTTAACAGAACAGGACAGATCCTTCAAACAGAAAATAAACAAAGAAACAATGGATTTAAACAGAACTCTAGAACAAATGGACCTGATTGACATTTACAGAACATTCTACCCCCAAACCACTGAATATATATTTTTCTCATCAGCTCATGGGACATTCTCTAAGCTTGACCATATTCTAAACCACCAAGGATGTCTCAACAAATTAAAAAAAAAGAAGAAATTATACCATGCATCTTCTCAGACCACAGTGGAATAAAATTAGAAATTAACTCCAACAGAAACTCTCATCTCTACACAAAGTCATGGAAACTAAATAACCTTCTGCTGAACAATTATTGGGTAAAAGAGGAAAATAAGATGGAAATCAAAAGAGTGTTTGAATTAAAAAAATAAAGGAGACACAAGCTATCAAAATCTGTGGGACATAGCTAAAGCAGTCCCTAGAGGAAAATTTATATCCATAACTGCCTACATTCAAAGGACAGAAAGATCACAAATCAACAATCTGAGGAATCATCTCCAAGAACTGGAAAAGGATGAGCAAACCAATCCCAGACCCAGCAGAAGAAAAGAAATAACAAAGATCAGAGCAGAACTAACTGAAATTGATAATAAAAAAACTATATTAATAAAACAAAAAGTTGGTTCTTTGAAAAAATAAACAAAATCGACACACCTCTTGCTAGATTAATGAGAAGCAGAAAATAAAGGACTCTAATAAGCTCAATCAGGAATGAAAAAGGAGAAATTACAACCAATACCATGGAAATACAAAATATCATCTATTAATACTATAAAAACCTCTATGCACATAAACTTGAAAACGTGGAGGAAATGGACAAACTCTTAGAAACACACAGCCTCTCTAGGCTCCATCAGGAAGAAATAGAACTCCTGAACAGACCAATGTCAAGTACCAAAATTGAAGCAGCAATAAAAACATCATCCTAAAAAAAAA